>JAPPVO010007064.1:0-22063 GCA_030407325.1 Camellia japonica
GGCAAACCGTTTCAGGAATGGCAGATGGCAAACACGGTGTCCTAGGCGCACCAATGCACATGCAATGCAAAGAGACACATAAATGAAATCAAAACGGGATATCACGAGTTCGAGTCAACCTCTCTAAACTCCCCAGCAGAGTCGCCAGAAACTGTAGCAGCGTCCGCGAGGGACCTCGGTGCTACTACAGTTCGGACTCCCCTTTTTTGTTTGTTGCAGTTCGTAATCTGAACCAAAGAGTCCAACTTTGGCAAATCGTTTTGAGAGAAAAACAGATTTTGAAAAGAAGTGCCAAACATGGACTGCTTTGCCAGATACAGAGTCGCCACCTAAATATTTTAAAATGGGAAATTTAGGAAACCCTGACTCGGTGCCGAAGGCCACGTGTCCGTCATCACCAAAGTTGCCTTGGCTCGGGAGCTTGGGTACGATCGAGGAAGGTCAGCTATGAGCACCCCCTTTCGCCCGGTCCGAAGACCGGCCTCTACTAACCGTGATATCCGATTTTGAAAACATTACGTGTTCTTATTCCGGTTATTAGCCTGGAATTACTATGTTATGTGCACAGCACACAAGTATAGACTAGATTGCCTAATTTGGAAATAAGCATGTTTGCTACTCGCAAGTAGGCTAAAACACGGATTTCAACGAGTTTTTCCAACTCAAGCAATCCAACCTCCACCCACAGGCATTCAAACAGTTTATCTCATATAAGCATTTAGCCACATGGTAATCATACTGTCATGTTAACATTCACACGCATGCGATATGCTAAAGCATAAATACTTACATTGTACTCCGTGCCAAAACAGTAAACTAGTTAGCAAAAATGCATGCCCTAGTTCATGTTAAGTGACTAATGCAATGCATGCAATGATGTAAGCTAGACAGGCTCGGCTATCCTAATCATGGCATGTGGAATGCGACAGATAACACGTATTCAATTTGGAATTGAAATATAATGCAGTTAGCGTGATGTACCGAGCCCGGTGCATGCAAATACTAATGAATGATGCACGCATGCTATCATACGGTATGCTAAATTAAACGTGCCCTAATCTACCATCATAAGCAGGTAAATAAAAGGGAAGAAAGAAATGGGGGTTGGAAGACATACACACCACTCACACACACTTATTACAAATTTGCCCTCACACAGAGAGACCAAAAGAATATACAGTCCAAAATAATACAGTCCAAATACAGAATAAATTATTACAAAAAAAAAAAATTTCTAATTTAATTAATAATTGAAATGCATAATAGAAAAGGCCACAGCCCCGCCTCGGGATGCGCGAATGATGTATGCTCGAATCCGACTCGCCCAGAAAACCCGCACCATACCACTGTTGCCTCTGCTTTTACTGTCCTGCTTCTCTGGAAAACTGCCAAAGTTTCAGAAAATGTTCCCTGCACACTGAGGATTATCATCGGCTGGATGAAATGGCCACCGGCCATGCAGAATGTCCATCGGCTGCTTAGAAGGTTATCGGCCACCCATATAGTGCCGGTCGGCATAAAATTCCTGCAGAAGACAGTTTTGACAGCAACAGCAGACAAGCAGTGCATGGTATGGGATTTTGAGCATATGTAAGCATGGCCAATGCCCCCTATCATGTGTGGGACTCAAGGAAGCATGACCCTTGGTTCTTGGGCCATCAATTATGCATCTTGGTGCATGATAGCCTAAGGAACCAAGATTGCATTTCAATGTCAATATGCATGCAACACACAAATGAGACCAAGACCCTATCATGTATAGATCAAGGGCCTTAGTGACCAAGAGTTGAGACAAGTTGCACCACTTGTAGTGTGAACTCCTCTCAACCCTTATACTTGGTTTGACACCCCAAACCAAGACATGAAATGCATGTATACAACATGGCTCAAATGATGCAACATGACATGAAGTGCGAGACATACCAAATGCAATGCAACATGTTATGGCAAGTGTGCAATACTAGGCATGCAAGATGCAAAGTATAATGCAAACATGGACAATTCTTGTAAAAGAACTAGCATATAACAAGGCTTTGCTAATCAAGCATGCAACAAACATGATTCAAGCAGGCAATAGTAGACTTAAACCATAATGGGACAGACCTCAAACCTCCCCAAAATAGTGGCAAAAAATGCCCAAAATGATGGACCAATACTCATGCAAACATGCAAGCAAATGGACCCAAAACCAAGGCATAAACAAGGGGCTTTTCACTACCACCAACATGGCTATTCATAGCATGTATTAGGCCACCAAAAACAGATTTCTAGATGCAAAAAAATACACACACACACCTTTGACATGGTAGTCCCAAATGCCTTAAATATGCAAGCATGCACAATGTCCATTCCTAGGCATAAAAGGCCAATGTTTCAAAGCATGAAAGGCATGACAAACGGGGACATATAAACATGGTATAGGGACTGAAATAACATATTAAATGATTTCAAATCATCTAGATAACCTATCCAATGCATATACATGGATCACATCCTCAAGGCTTACAAGCAACAATACAAAACAACTACATTAAGCATGCCAAAAATGGTAAAACCAATGGCCAACAGACCTAAAACAAGACAAATCATGGCCAAAAGCTTCAATAAGTCAAGCCAAAACATGAGAATATACAAGGCTAAACCCATGGCACATTTCTAGGCACAATGGAGGATTACAAAGCAAGTATACAAAGCATGCTAAGGACCACAAAATCACCATTAGACAGAGATGTAACATGCTCCAAAACATCCAAAAAAACTCTGAAATGGCGCCAAAAACAAGCAAGCACGCATGTTCCCTTTTAAGCCAAAGACAAAGGCAAAGGCAAAAGAGGGACAAAGGGGAGAGGGGTGTCCCTCCCCTATACAAGACTTCAAACCACCTTCTTTACCACTAAAAACCCACTGGTTTTCAGTGGTGAAAGGACCCGAAACAACAAGGCAAATAAGGCTCAAAGTAAAGACACCAAATAGGCCAAAATAAGGCCTAAAAGGGTGAGTTTGCACTCAAACCACAAAATGACCTTAATGAAAGTTCAAAAGCAAGAAAATCTAAGACTTTTTTCAGTTATACACAAAGCTCAAAACACAAAGCAAGATAGGTAAAAACTTGTTGCAAAAAAGGGGAATCTAAAGTAAAGTGCTCACCCTTGAAGAACACTTGAAGAACAGGTGGTGCAGCCCTCTTCTAATGATCAAAATCAGTCCAAAATCTCAACAAACAACCCTCCAAGTCCCTCAATCTCGAACTAAGGTGTAATGGTGTGCGTATTAGTGCAAAAGTGAGGTAAAAACACACTATTAGGCCCTAAAACACGCACACAAGGATGAGAGAGAGAGAGAGATATATATATATAGAGAGAGTATAACACAGATATATAGATATAGAAGCTCTGGTTTTTGCTCAAAAATGGCTAACCCCTCTCAAAGGGAGAGGAGGGGAGCTTATATAGGCAAAAAAAACAACACAAAGCTTCTCCAAGAAGCTATAACCAAAGGGGCAAAGGGTGCAAAGTGGCCACTCTCATGCACAGGGATGAGTGATGGTGCATTCCAGCTGGCACAGCTGGCATGCACCATGCCTCAGGGGTGCAAAGGGTGCGCGCCGGCCACCAAAATAGATCACCGGCACAATAAAGTGCCGGTCGGCTAAACATAGTGCCGACCGGCCATTGTTTTTAAGAAACCATGGCCGGTGGTACACCTATGCAGCCGGCGATGGTAGGGGAGGGCCGGTGAGGTGTGGGGATGGTTAATAAGCCATTCCCTGCCTTTCCAAGGCAAAACACAAGTGTTTGATGCAAAACCAGACACAAAACGATCAAGTTCGGAGATCCTGAGGCAGGGCGCGTAGCCGAGACCTCCGGGAACTCCAAATGAACATAAACATGGATAATCACCGAGTGTTCAAGCGGTGACGTCCAAGTCTTGAGGATGGTCAAAAATGGGGTGTCTACAGCATGCTTTAATTTCATATTAGTTTTGTTGTAATCTTGCATATTCTACCTCATTTTTTTTTTTTCGTGTATTCGTCTCATATTAGTTCTGTTGTAATCTTGCATGTTCTATCTTATATTTGTTTTATTGCTTTAGGTTTATGTTGTGAGTTTGCACTTTTTATTTTATTTTATATTTGTTTTCTTGTTTTTTTTTAATATAACCGGTAGTGGCTAGTTGAGCCACCTACATATTTTTTGTTTATTCATTTTCTTGGTTTCGCAACAAGACAGGTTTTGCTTGGCCTAGTTGGCCGGCCGGTTAGCTTCTTCCGAACAAGATGGCGTAATCTCCCAATATTGATCAATTTCTGCCGGCGGTTCTAAAGAACATGAAGCTTTTATTTTATTTATTTTTTATTTTGAGTGTACTGTGAGGTTTTATTTTGTTGTAATATTCTCCTCATCTCTCTCTAATTTGATTTGTAATTATTCTTTAAAATGTTGTAATAATTCCCCGCCCCGCTTCTTTCTATCCCGTTCTTTTACTTGCTTTCTTTATTTGTACATAAACATCATATTTATTTTTCATCATAGTTATGCTTTGCATCCATGTTTCATGTATCTTGATTCGGCTAAGTTTGCATTTGTGGATTTAATCAATTCCTATGTGATTATGTGCGCTACCTCATGTTCTTGAGATGATTCACATATCATATTTTAGAAGCCGAATCTTTAGTTGCATCTCATGAGTGAATTGCATTAGGATTTTGTATATAAGATCATGCATATTTTGCTAACTTTGTTTTGTAGCTTGTTCATGGGACGTCAAACATGTAAGTTTTTATGCTTTAGCATCCCATTTGTGTGTGTTTTTCTTACTATGTCTAGCATTCTACCATGAGGCTATTTGCTTATGTGATATAACTCTATGAATGCCAGTGGATGGAGGTTGTGTCGCTTAATTTGGAATGATGTTGATTTTTCATGCTTGTAAACTCAATTTATTTGGGTTATACATCGTCAAAACTCTTTCAAAATACATGATATCAAATTGTTCCAAAATGAATGGCATAGTCTATACTTGTATGCTTCACATAGTAAATTTTAGGATTTATTAACTAATCAGAACATGAACATATAAAGAAAATAAAAGTCATATCATGGTTTAGTAGAGGCCGATCTTTTGATCGGGTGAGCGGGGGTGCTCATTATTGACCTTCCCCTCTCATACCTAAGGTTCCGAGCCAAGCATCCTTGGTTACGACGAATAGTGGCCTTGGCACTGAGTCATGGGTTTCCTAATTTCCCAAAATATTAGGTGGCGACTCTGAGATCTGATGACGCAGTCCATTTTTGACAAAATTGCAATAAAATGGATTTTCACTAAAAGTTTCCAAATCTGGACTCTCATCTACGTTTCACATTGCACTCATGAGACTAGATCAAAGAGATCTCGGGGGTCCGAACTGTTTAACGCGCGCGGGTTATAGCGACCCCGGTCTTTTTCCTTTTGGTTGTTGTATCTAGACTTAGGTTCCCTGGATTCTATTATTGTATAATTGTTGTTGTCATCCTTTATTTTCTCTTTTTGAGTTATAGGATGTCTTGGGCAGGTTTGTTTCAGATTGGTTGGGTTCGGAAACCAAGTGTTGCTGTGCAGTTTTTGGGTTGGTCGCTCGAGCGAGGGTTTGGTCGCTCGAGCGATGGTTGTATTTTGTGTCTGGTGGCTCGATCCAGGGTTTCTTCGCTCGAGCGAGCGATTGCGTCTAGTATAGATCTTAGAGCAGTGTTTCTTCGCTCGAGCGAGCGAGCTGTATGTTTTCGAGTTCTTCGCTCGAGCGAGATTTTCTTCGCTCGAGCGAGCTTCTGGGTTGCAGACCTGAAGCATCGAGTTTTTGGCTCGAGTGAGTTTTCTTCGCTCGAGCGAGGCTTTCCTGTGTCTGGTCGCTCGAGCGACCAAGTCTTCGCTCGAGCGAGCCTGTCCAGTTTAAATAGGCAGCAGCGGGTTTTTGAACAATTTTTTTCATTTTCTTTTAGTTTTGAAACCCTAGAACCGATTCTCTCTCTCTAAACTCATCTTCTCTCTAGGTTTTCATCTACTTCTAGTGTGAATCCATCCTAAGTTCTTTGTAAGAAAGATAGAGGGTGGCTTGGGCTTCGTTTTAATCTGAAATATAGTGGATTTGGAGCACTTTGATTTCGAGTCATCTTCTCCATTTGTGTTCTTCGTTTGAGGTAGGGATTCTCCTTGTTCCTTTTCAATACTCCGTCTATAGATAGACATGTGGTAGTTTTTGTATTGCATAAAAACAGTATATCATGTTGGATTTATTGAAAATCATGAGGTTGGACCTTGGGTTGGTTGTTGGTTATGGGTTTATTATCATTAGTTGTGGTTTAGGCTAATCGGTGTGTTAATTAGCATGTTATTGTTGAAAGGAGAGGAAACCCTAATTTTATTTGATTGATAAATTAATAGAGGGGTTTTGATCTTTAGGCAAATACTTAGGTATTTTGGGTCTTAACTGTGATCATTGTCGTTTTGTTGTTGTTAATTGGACCTTTTAGGTCAATATCGAGAAAGAGGGAGGAAAACCCTAAGTTAATGATTATGACTTAAATTGCATAATTAAATTGGAATGGCTTGAAAAGAATGTAGTAGATTAAAATGAGTTATGGCCTTATTGTCCATGGAATTAAATTGTGAAAACAAAAGGTATGAGAATCGGATTGTTGTAATTTGAGTGTTGAATATACACATATGTGGAGGTTGTATCTTTACTACCATGTTAATGTTGTTGTTGGGTTTGTAATCTCATGATAACTGAGTCTTTTAATCGATGTACTAAATACTTGCATCTAGAGGTTTTGTCCTTGGTCATCGGTGGAGGATGACACGATTGCGTTGAATTGTCGTGTATAAATTACACCATTGTTGATTGAACATCGTACGTGATGAAATGTTGAGATACATTATATATGTATACTTGTTAGGGAGGAGAGAGGGGTTGTACTCCAGTGTGTGTGAGAAGATAGGGGACGGACTCCATACACCTATGTGTTCATATATCTTAACACATTGTTTGTTTCCTGATGGTTTATGTGTTTGTTTTACACATGTTGGTTATGCCTTGTGGTATTGTGGTTATTGGTGTGATATCCTGCGCTGATAATCAGAGGTACCGTTACCTTCCAGCTAGCGCCTGGAGAACTGTATGCGCTGATAATCTAAGGTACCACACCCTTCCAGCTAGCGCCTGGTAAAATGGTATGTTGTTGCGAGAAGTGTATCTGGCTTACTACGCACCTAGCTAGTAGAGCAAAGTTTTGTTGTTATTGTTTCAGTGTATCTGGGAAGATTGTGGATTGTGTTGGTTACAGTTTTGGAGGGCCGAGTTGCCTCATCGATTTATCTTATGCATGTAGTTGAGTTGTTATCACCCTTTATAAAGGCATGCATGTATAGTTATGATAGATTTGGGATTGAACCGAAATGGCTTTTGTCTTTTGGAAGTGTAAAGAAAATCAAACATTTTAGAAATATGTTTTGAAAAGGCACGTCTGTTGTATGCATGGAAAATGGAAGAGAGTAATGGGCTTAATGAATTTATGTCCTAAGTAATTGTTAAGTTATGAAAGAATAGGAATGGGGGTTAATGAAAGGAAAAGAAAGATAAATTGCTTATAGCGTTGAATGTAATGGTTGTTTTCGAGAAAAGTTCTTACATATATATATTTTGTATAAACTGTCACATTACTATTCTAGTACGAGAATGAGTGTTCATGATCATAGCTATCTGTAAGTTGTTATTGTTGAGGATCATGTTGAGATCCCTACTGGACTATATGTTCATCCCACGTTGTTGAATCTTTTTCAGGTATTTAGCAGGATGTGCTACAAGATTTGGGATCTTCTTATTTGTTGGCCACGGGGCCTCTTTGTTGTAGGCGGAATGCCATATATGTAAAAGGGTTGTACCCTTCATTTGCTTATTTAATGTTGTAAGCCTGAGGGCAATTTATATGGAATGCTCATGTTGTATTTAATTTTCATTCGAATGAGAGAGTAGTTGTTCATCACTTCTAATTGAATAATTGAGTTTATTTCCGCATGTTATCTCTGAAATTGAATTAAGTTAAGGAACTTGGTAATGACTTCGAGTAATAAAAGTGGGGCGTGACAACTTGGTATCAGAGCTACCGGGTTTGAATACCTTGAGCTCGTGGGAAGTGGTTTTTACCACAGTGGGTTTACTACCTGTAGTGAGGACGATGCATATAGTTAACATGAAAGTTAGGCCTTATGTGTTGCATTTATGTGAGCATGGGATTCAGTCTCTGGGATAGTATTCATAGCCGGTGAACTTGCTTTGAGGTCCTTTTGGAAACACGCCTGATCAACGTGGTTTCTGATAGGAATTCCTTGAGAGTTCCGGGATGAGTGGCTATCTTTGAGGACTTGATTCGCTTATGTGTTTACATGTTTAGATGTTTATATGCAGTAGAGATGTAAATTTTGAGACTAAGTGTGTCATGTGACCTATTGGTGATAGAGTGTGCCTCGGAGAAGGATATTGTGTTTTGCACTAAGTGTATTTTACTTTTGTGCTTTATAGGATGTCTACACGAGGAAGTAGAGGACGGTTGGGTAGTAGGAGTGTCGGTAGGGACACAGCAGTTCCTTTAGCACCAGCCGTTGCAGCATCAGCTGTCGGCGAGGATGTCGCACGAGAGATTGGGAGAGCAGTGCAAGATGTCCTAGCTCGCACTGAGGGCGGCAGCGGGCATGCTCTCAAACTTACTAAGGAGTTTTTCCGCTCCGGCCCACCTGAGTTTGTGGGGGAGGCTAAACCGTTAGAGGCAGAGAGTTGGTTAGAACAGATTACCAAGACTCTTGATATGCTCAGAGTCGAAGATGAGGAGTTGAGGGTCTCTTTGGCGACTTTTCAGTTGAAAGGTGATGCAAGTTATTGGTGGAAGTATGCTAAGAATACTGTAGCTAGCACGTGGGTTGCTTTTACCGGGGCCTTTTGGGCCAAGTATTTCCCTCCTTCCGCTCGGGAAAGATTGAGGGATCAGTTTTTGGAGTTGCGTCAGGATGATACTCCTGTGGCACAGTTTGAGATGCGGTTTACTAGTTTGTCGAGGTTTGCTCCAGAGTTGGTGGCAACAGAGGAGCGTCGTTGTTATGAGTTTGAAAAGCGGTTGTGTTTTGATATTCGGGAGAAGGTAGCTGGATCCTTTTGGAAGGATTATTATAATTTAGTCGAGGCAGCGGCCCATGTGGAGGCCATGGTTGTGAGTGATGATGGGGTTAAGGAAGAGACCATCTCGGTAAGTCCTACGGTTCCTAAGCACTCTAGGCTCAGTAAGGGGTGGAGGCGGAAACATGCTCAGTCAGGGGCTGGTTCCTTTTCTTCGCCAGGGGTTTCGGACACTTCGGTTGGGAGGTCCGGGGAGGTTCAGGTTTCCGACCAGTCTCAGAGTAGAGGGTCCAGTAGTTGTTTTGTTTGCGGTCAGCCGGGCCATGGTAGACGTTTTTGCCCTTTGCGTGTGAATTCTTCGGATGTTTCAAAACCTAGTCAGACTCAGTCACATTCGTCCAGTCAAGGACGCTATCGGTACCAGAAATGGGCAGGCCAGGCTTCGAGAGCCTCGCGAGGGGCGACTTATTAGTTAGCCCTATAGTGTTACCCTGGAGAGGGACTTTTTGTAATGTTGGCTGGTGGTGTATCATGTTTATGGATTTTGTTGTTGACCGGTGTACTGTTGGATGCTGAGGCACCATGTTTATGTATTGCATAAGTAGGCATAGTATTGTTTGTTTAATCCTTATGTATTAAGGAGTATGTATGGAATTTCGAACCCTCTAATATATATAATGAGAAGTTGTTGATGGGATCAATGATCCTAGTGTTGTTGCTTGCTTGGTACCTGTATGTTGGTTCGTGTTTTGGGCTTTGTTAGTTCGTGAGTCCGTGGTGACCCCATTGGTTGTGTAGGGGTAGTGTTTGTATTGTGATTGGTTATCCATTATTGGGTATGGTTTGAGTGGCACATCAGTGTGTGGGTTACTGAGTATGGAGTTTAGTGAGTTGATTAGTCAGCTCGTTGGTATCGGGTTTCGGGTTGACATCGGTCACCTTGAGGTTAGTCTCGTTTGTTGTAGACTTTGTATGTTGATTAGGGAAAACTGAAACTAATCGAACATGTTATGTCATTAAATCTGACGGTTGGAATAATACATCATATACGTGTATTGATTGATCATTGTAGATGATTGGCCTTTTTTTTATATATACATTAAATATGTATAGTGTTGGGCTTGATATTGATACAGCACTAAAATGTGTATCTATTGAAAGGTTGATATAGCTCATGTACTTATCTACTGTGAAGTGAAAAAAATATTTTATATGAGTTACTATCTCATTTAATTGTTTGGCCAGGTTCTGAGCCAGGTGTATGTTATTAAATTGGTTAATTAAAGAGAGACGGGATGAAATTGCAAAACCATGAATTTCTTATGCCTTATGTGTTGATAATATTGTTGTTATTTCTATTAACTACCATTATAGAAATGTTATGTTCTGTGTTGGTTGTGGCATCTCTGTGTGCGTGATGGTTGTTGATAGTTCTATTTTGGAAAGAAATGGAAAACAAAACTTTTCCTAGTGTTTGGGCCATCTAAAGGCATTGCTGAGAAATTGATTTAATTCAAAGATTTTGAGGAATTTCAAATGAAAGTTGTGGGCAAATAAACTGTGGATGATTGTGTGTTTTGGATAACACCGTATTTGTGAAAAATATTTACAAAACTTTTTAGTTTCGCATAGAAAATGAAAGAAAATTTTTCGGAATGTCAACACTGAAAATTTGACTACCCTTGGGAAATGTCTCTTGAACAAAGAAAATGTTTTCTTATTATTTTTCTCAGAAGATTTACTTTGATTGCATTTTGGGAGTTATGTTGTTGAGTAATGACTTAGCTTGAAGCGCTAGTCAGTTGTTGGTAATTGTTTCGGGAACGGTTTGGTTTGTTGTGAGATTAATTTCTTCCTTTGGAATTCGGGTGTTGGTACTGTGTGACCTGTTGGCCTTGTGTTTTGGCGTACCCTTAATTTCGGGGACGAAATTCTTTAAGGGGGGGAGGTTATAGCGACCCCGGTCTTTTTCCTTTTGGTTGTTGTATCCGGACTTAGGTTCCCTGGATTCTATTATTGTATAATTGTTGTTGTCATCCTTTATTTTCTCTTTTTGAGTTATAAGATGTCTTGGGCAGGTTTGTTTCAGATTGGTTGGGTTCGGAAACCAAGTGTTGTTGTGCAGTTTTTGGGTTGGTCGCTCGAGCGAGGGTTTGGTCGCTCGAACGATGGTTGTATTTTGTGTCTGGTGGCTCGATCCAGGGTTTCTTCGCTCGAGCGAGCGATTGCGTCTAGTATAGATCTGAGAGCAGTGTTTCTTTGCTCGAGCGAGCTTTCTTTGCTCGAGCGAGCGAGCTGTATGTTTTCGAGTTCTTCGCTCGAGCGAGATTTTCTTCGCTCGAGCGAGCTTCTGGGTTGCAGACCTGAAGCATCGAGTTTTTGGCTCGAGCGAGCTTTTCTTCGCTCGAGCGAGGCTTTCCTGTGTCTGGTCGCTCGAGCGACCAAGTCTTCGCTCGAGCGAGCCTGTCCAGTTTAAATAGGCAGCAGCGGGTTTTTGAACAGTTTTTTTCATTTTCTTTTAGTTTTGAAACCCTAGAACCGATTCTCTCTCTCTAAACTCATCTTCTCTCTAGGTTTTCATCTACTTCTAGTGTGAATCCATCCTAAGTTCTTTGTAAGAAAGATAGAGGGTGGCTTGGGCTTCGTTTTAATCTGAAAAATAGTGGATTTGGAGCACTTTGATTTCGGGTCATCTTCTCCATTTGTGTTCTTCGTTCGAGGTAGGGATTCTCCTTGTTCCTTTTCAATACTCCGTCTATAGATAGACATGTGGTAGTTTTTGTATTGCATAAAAACAGTATATCATGTTGGATTTATTGAAAATCATGAGGTTGGACCTTGGGTTGGTTGTTGGTTATGGGTTTATTATCATTAGTTGTGGTTTAGGCTAATCAGTGTATTAATTAGCATGTTATTGTTGAAAGGAGAGGAAACCCTAATTTTATTTGATTGATAAATTAATAGAGGGGTTTTGATCTTTAGGCAAATACTTAGGTATTTTGGGTCTTAACTGTGATCATTGTCGTTTTGTTGTTGTTAATTGGACCTTTTAGGTCAATATCGAGAAAGAGGGAGGAAAACCCTAAGTTAATGATTATGACTTAAATTGCATAATTAAATTGGAATGGCTTGAAAAGAATGTAGTAGATTAAAATGAGTTATGGCCTTATTGTCCATGGAATTGAATTTGTGAAAACAAAAGGTATGAGAATCGGATTGTTGTAATTTGAGTGTTGAATATACACATATGTGGAGGTTGTATCTTTACTACCATGTTAATGTTGTTGTTGGGTTTGTAATCTCATGATAACTGAGTCTTTTAATCGATGTACTAAATACTTGCATCTAGAGGTTTTGTCCTTGGTCATCGGTGGAGGATGACACGGTTGCGTTGAATTGTCGTGTATAAATTACACCATTGTTGATTGAACATCGTACGTGATGAAATGTTGAGATACATTATATATGTATACTTGTTAGGAAGGAGAGGGGGTTGTACTCCAGTGTGTGTGAGAAGATAGGGGACGGACTCCACACACCTATGTGTTCATATATCTTAACACATTGTTTGTTTCCTGATGGTTTATGTGTTTGTTTTACACATGTTGGTTATGCCTTGTGGTATTGTGGTTATTGGTGTGATATCCTGCGCTGATAATCAGAGGTACCGTTACCTTCCAGCTAGCGCCTGGAGAATTGTATGCGCTGATAATCTAAGGTACCACACCCTTCCAGCTAGCGCCTGGTAAAATGGTATGTTGTTGCGAGAAGTGTATCTGGCTTACTACGCACCTAGCTAGTAGAGCAAAGTTTTGTTGTTATTGTTTCAGTGTATCTGGGAAGATTGTGGATTGTGTTGGTTACAGTTTTGGAGGGCCGAGTTGCCTCATCGATTTATCTTATGCATGTAGTTGAGTTGTTATCACCCTTTATAAAGGCATGCATGTATAGTTATGATAGATTTGGGATTGAACCGAAATGGCTTTTGTCTTTTGGAAGTGTAAGAAAATCAAACATTTTAGAAATATGTTTTGAAAAGGCACGTCTGTTGTATGCATGGAAAATGGAAGAGAGTAATGGGCTTAATGAATTTATGTCCTAAGTAATTGTTAAGTTATGAAAGAATAGGAATGGGGGTTAATGAAAGGAAAAGAAAGATAAATCGCTTATAGCGTTGAATGTAATGGTTGTTTTCGAGAAAAGTTCTTACATATATATATTTTGTAAAACTGTCACATTACTATTCTAGTACGAGAATGAGTGTTCATGATCATAGCTATCTGTAAGTTGTTATTGTTGAGGATCATGTTGAGATCCCTACTGGACTATATGTTCATCCCACGTTGTTGAATCTTTTTCAAGCATTTAGCAGGATGTGCTACAAGATTTGGGATCTTTTTATTTGTTGGCCACGGGGCCTCTTTGTTGTAGGCGGAATGCCATATATGTAAAAGGGTTGTACCCTTCATTTGCTTATTTAATGTTGTAAGCCTGAGAGCAATTTATATGGAATGCTCATGTTGTATTTAATTTTCATTCGAATGAGAGAGTAGTTGTTCATCACTTCTAATTGAACAATTGAGTTTATTTCCGCATGTTATCTCTGAAATTGAATTAAGTTAAGGAACTTGGTAATGACTTCGAGTAATAAAAGTGGGGCGTGACACGGGTACCCCCCCCCCCCCCGGGCATGTTACACATATATAAAATTATTTATATATGAGTTTAGATGTAATTGATATATATTGATGTTTTCCTTTTTTTTTTGTCCTAGATTGATTTTTGATGACATTTGGAAGCATACTTGCAAATCAAGATCAAGTGTTAATTTTTTTTTGTGGACTGACACTTAGTTAAGATCAAGTATTGATTTTATTTTTGTGGATTGATACTTAGTTCATTTTGAGATTTGCAGTGATGGTCTTTGTTATAGTTAATGAATTGTTATTAAATTTGTTTGATGGATATATTTTGATTTATAATATAAATTGTTTAGCAAATTTTTTGTACGGAGTTGTGTATAATAGCTAGTGGATTTCTTAGTACATTTAGTAGGCTATTGGGATATGAGCAGGGATATTTGTGAAATAACAATTTAAATTGAAATATAAAATATGGAACAAGTTTAGTGACGAATTTTTTCGTCATATGTACTTGTATTATGACAAAGTGATTATTCGTCGCTAATAAATATTTTTTGTGCAAACTTTATCCTTGTTTATATGTGAAGGTTTTTATTGATTTTGTTGTTTGGTGGCTAAAAATTTCGTCATGTATATATATTTTTGCCACAAAATATATTTCGTCACCCATGTCGGACTTTTGGAGACGAAAAATTTCGTCAACTTTACATCTTACTGTGACGAAATTATTTCCTCATCAATGATCAACATGTGTAACAAATTTATTCATCAACTAAAGTTATATATACAGTACTGAATAACTATTTGGTGACGAAAATGATGATTTTTGGTGATAAAATGTTGTCATATTGGTGACAAAAGTTTTCGTCACTAAAGTAGTTTCATTGGTGACAAAATTATTTTTTCTCACTGCGATTTTTAGTGACAAACATTCAATGACAAAACTGGTGAGGAAAATATTTCCTCACAAATATCTATAGTGACGAAATTAGCTCTTGGAAGACAAAAAATTCGTCATTTAAGACCCAACTTGTTGTAAAAATGTAATTAATTCAATTAGTGCAATTGAAAGTAGATAGACTAAATTGACACAAAGGATAAACTACAAGGATCACCGTTGTAATTTATCCTAAGTTTTTGGCTAAAAAGTCAATAAATTAAAAAAAATGTTAAAAGTCATTGAAAAAAGTTAACCAAACTAGGTATAAGAAGTCACTAAAAAAAAGTCGAACTGTAATATTGATTTTTTTTTGTACAAATGGGTTGTAGAATTTTAACTAATTGTGATAGCTCAATTGGCCACTTTTGTGTACTTCTATTCATAAGATGAGGGGGTCAATTCTAGTTGTTGTTTTTTTATTTTTATTTTATTATTATTATTATTAAAAAAAATCAAAGATAGCATTAGTATATTAGTATAGTTAGATTACGATTAAAGGATTTGTTGATTCATTAGCTCAAAATCCTGACTTCTCACTTACCACACTTTAATGTATGGCTACTAGACCCTTGAGCCATACCCCAATGTCCTGGGATCAATCCTATTCAATGACAAAGATTTATTATATTTTCTCTCCTATTAAGAGAGTTGTATTATGAGAGTTGTATATAATTGTTTATCTCTTTTCAAGTTTGGCTATTTCTTATAGGAAAGGTGCTAAATCCCCCAATATAGCACTTTTGGGGTGTCAAATTTGTGCTCCCAAACATTTTTCTTCTTATAGTGATTGTTGGGCTTGATGGTTGATGGGTTTCTAGCTATGTATTCTTGTGCTTGATGGACCAGTTTGATATAATTGTTTTCATATTAGTAATTAATATCCTACCTACTGCTTGCCGAAAAAAAAAAACACAAAAAAAAACCCAAAATATTATATTGAGCCCCATTAGTGATCACTTGGTCACCACAAAAAATGTGATCAATTAGTCACCAGACTCTATAATATATTCCATTCCAGTTGATTAGTTTTAACTTAAAGACCATACAACTCTCTACTATTGGACGAATTTAATCGATCATCAAAACACAGCTCTCTACTATCGGACGAATTTAATCAATCATCAAAACATAAATAGAGTTCGGTTATGATATTAAAAAAATTTAATAACCATCCCATTATTTTATACGTACAGGTTGTACAACTACATAAACTCTATACAAACCCCATCTTCTTGTGTATCCCATATTTGAGCATTTGATCTCAATAGATGTCTTGTTTGAAGCAATTTATGGGTGCTTATAATGTTTTTTTTTTTTTTGTGGGTTTGTACTAAATGTTCAGTGCAATTTTGTTTACATTTTAAGGCACTGGGGCTATAAGTCTAAAAAATTATTCCAAATTTTATTTTTATTTTTTTTCCTAAAAGAAGAATAATAATTTGAAAAATTATATTACTCATTTATTTGTCCATATGTTCACCTATCTACCGCCACTAATCGTCGGTGACTTTTCTGACACTGGCTATTTTTTGGCGACTGTACAAGCACGAAATAATGTTCTCGTATAATCCTGTTGATCAAGTTTGCGCTCCTCCAAACGTCGTCGCTTTACTCCCTGAAAACACAAACGTGAGCTAGCCGACGGGTGTGTGCCGGATACCTCTCCGATGCCTAAGTCAGCAAAATAGACAAATAGACAAAAGCTCTGTGTATTCGAGAATCAAAGTTGTGTTACCTCTACCTAGGTTATGTTGTGAGCTTTTATAGTTTTTTCCTGGCACAATCCTAGTAGGACTCTTATTCCTCCATGTAAAGTCCTCCTAGGAATCACACTCCTGAAAGATAATGTTTATCCCTCAACACCCCCCTCACTGCTTAAGCCAAGTGAGATGGTTTTACCTCGGTTGGATGACAGTATGACCGAGCTAACACTAGCCCTTTGTCATACTTAATCCAGCGCCTTCACATGCAACACATAGCTCGGCTCTTTGTTCACTTGTACCTCAGTTTTGTCTTTTGAGACCGAGCTAACTACAACAAGCCTTGACCGAGCTAACAAGAGCAAGGTCCACCATAAGAAGCCCAAATACCTCGGCTCCGAATACTATGACCGAGCTAATTATCACCACTCCGACCGTGGTGACTGTAACCATATTTGGACCGAGCTAACACTAAGGTTCACTCGCTAGGCCCTTTCCACCATGGCCCATAGGACAGCCTATTACTACGCCTAGGCCTAGCTCGGCCCTAATGCTCATAAAAACTCCCTCTCAATTGCCCTTTAATTCCATCTGCGTAGCATGATTGGGATTACCTTTTTACCAACCGAGCTAAAGGTTGGCCTTCAACCGAGGTAAATTGATACCGGGCTACTAATTTGTCTGGTCAAAAAACATCTTTTCAGTCGCTGCATAACTGAATCGCTTACGATTATTTTGGACACGTGGCAAGCCCTTATTGGTCAAATACAGCTGCCATCGCTGCCTTCGTACCTCACAAAATTTGAACAGTCCCGCCCATTCTATGCTTTATACGAAAACTCTAGTTTTTTGAATTAATCACCCTACTATTCACTTTCTCTCTCTTGTCCATTGAGCCTCCATTTTTGCAACCATAGCACTTGCAGAGCCTGTGTTCTCATCACCATCTTCGCGGTTTTGATCTGTGTCTTCTTGTCTTCAAACAGTAAGTTGTTTCAATCCTACTTTTCTTTTCCATTCGTATAGTCTAGCAACATGTAACATAGCATATATGTGTTTTTTCGCAACACACTCAAATGGTTTTCACTCGAATGAGTAAGAACCTTTTAGACAATAATCACACTCACTGGATTCGCAAACAAACTGAAATGGGACGGTTTTTTATCCAAAATAATACTTCAACCGAACTAGGAATTTGTTTGTATTTAGGTGTGCACCCAGCCAAACTAGATAATAACCGGACTAAAACTTCACGCCAAACCTTGAGTTTCAACCGGTCTAAGAACCTTTCGTTTTATTTTAGCCGAGCTAAAGTCCTTCGCTCCAACCGAACTAAGAACGGACAGTATCCCACGTAACCGAGCTAGACTTACATTCATTTTGCCGTTGTACTTAGCACGGTCCAACGATCTGGCCTTGACACTTTTCATTTCCACTTTGAAGACTCTGACTAGGTTGGCCAGGCACTCCTTTGCACGCTCAACCGAGATACTCAACGTCATCTCAACACTGAGCTAGTACCTCGAGCTAATCTATACATAATTTAAGACCACATGGGCAAATACCGATTTTTAGTAAACTCACTCGGGGCTATTGCCGAGTTCCGCAACGACTACAACATCCCTGATGATGTTCATCTCAGTTTAGCCGAACTAGACACCACTCCCTGGGGAAAACCGGGCTTCATCCCCTTTACCGTGATATCGATCGTCGAAACCGGCCTTCGATTTCCCGTGCAACCCCTTATTTGTGAATTTCTTCGGCAGACAAGACTCTGTCCCACACAGCTCAGCACCAACTCATACCGAATAATAATGGGAATCGCCGAGCTAAACCATCGGCTCGGTATCAACCTCGGATTGACCGAGCTATTCCACCAATACTCGCTCGGCCAAAATGATGACGGTTGGGTGTATTATTTAAGAATAAGAAGAGGCCGAGAGAAGATAATAAAAAATACACCGGACAAAGATCTAAACGATGATGACTTCTTCTGGGTCTCTGGAAATTTTGAAGACCAGGAGGCCCTAATATCGGGCTATAACATAAATTGGAATAAGGGGACTGCTGGTATGGATACCTCGGTTTCTTTTTTACTTTGTAGGAAATGATCTCTAACCGTACTAACCGTTCACTTTTTTCCTGTGCAGACTTGGACCAATTAAAGTCCCAATACGAATACGCTAACCAAGACGCCCTGCGTGTTGCACTTCGGTATCGTCACCGGGGTTTGGCCGAGCTACTCAACTTTGAACCGACATACACCTACAGTGGAAGGAGGAAGACAAAAGTCACCGACTTCCTTCTTGAACCTTCACTAGAACCAGATCCAACCCTTCCCTAGATAAACCTTATTCCACTAACCGAGGAACAGGAAATGGCCAAGCGCCGAGCTGTCCGAGCTTTAATCACCGAAACAACAGCTCAAGCCAGTAGGGATAAAACCGTGACCACGCAAGCTGGCCAAACACAGGGAGCCGTGGTAGCTCTCCCGACTGCCCGGGCTTCGTCATCTCGGCCACAGAAGCGTGCCCGTACTCCATCAACCAAGCCACAACATCTTGTGGATGAAGCCGACGTCTTGCTCCCCCAGTCTACATCACCGAGCCCAGAGCCCGTGGGTTCTGACCAGGCTAGCCCTTCTGAGTGGGCTCCAAAGATAATATACAAGAATCGACTTGTCTCCAGCACTGACTCGGTGGTAGCAGACAAAGACCACTCACTCGCTTTCAATCTTGCCAAAAGCGTGTGTCTACCCGCTGACATGGAGCACCACAATCATCTCACTGAACTGAAGGCCATCCGTTCGGCTACTAAATCAATGGTGCTGGTAAGTGTTCCCCTAGCTGTCCTCCCTTAGTCTACGACTGTTTGCTCGGTTTCTGTTCATAACTGTCACCTTATTTTGTAGGCCATGCAAAAGAACCATATCGCTCACAAGCGAGTTTTGGAGCTTCGTAAGACAGCTCGGTTGGCTGTGGCAGATGCTAATGCCAGGACAGCCGAGCTACAAGAAGCAAAGGAAAAAATGACCGGACTCGAATCTGAAGTCGCCCGACTTACCAGGCTGGTCAATTCGGTGGAGACGGACAAACAAAAGGCCTTGGCCGACCGGAAGGACCGCTACCTACGTGAGCTGGCTAAGCTCGAGAAGAGGAAAAACGCCGAGATAGCCGAGCTGGAGAAAAAGATGGAAGACGCAGAAGACCGTGGTTATAAGGAAGGTGAAGCCACATACGTCTTGCAGTGTGAAGCTGCCAAAGACATTTTCTTCAAGTGTGGGTGGAAGGTAGCCATCCTGAAGCTCGGTCAAGGGAAAGAAACCGAGGTATTCCAGAATCCCCCTTCTCACTTCATCCCGAGCTATATGGCAGATTATGCCAACATCATCCAATAGAGGTTTCTGCAAGAGGAGGAGGAGGAAGATTCCCTAGAGTCAAACAATGCCCTACCTCCTGCTAGAGATCAAGGTCACCAGGCTGCTCAATCAACTCGGGTGGAGCCACTGGTGCCAAGCACGGTTGAAAACATGCCTACAACCGACCTTTCTGCTGGGACTGGGGTGCCGAGTGGTGAAGCTAGGGTTGACCTTGATGCAGACTTTGATGACTTGTTTGCTTGATTTTTTTTCTTTTATTTTTCTGCCAAGAATTTGTAACCGGGCTCAAGCCCCTCCTTTGTAATGAACAGTTTGAAGAATGAAATGAAATGTGCTTTTGTTTTCCTCAACTGTTTGTTCGGTTTACTTCATGCATGCATTATATTTCAACTTCATTTGCATGAGGGCTGAACTCTAGTTAATACGAAGTTGTAACATTTTCTGACCGAGATACTTATCTCGGTTTTGGAACCTTGTAATCTGTTTGGTCATACCTGCCAAGTCTCTTCAGCTTAGATCCTTATCTTGGCTGGAGAGAACACAAAGTTGGTTATTCCAGCCGATCTCTATTTAGCCTAGATCCTTATCTCGGCTGAAGAGAATTCAAAGTTGGTTATTCCGGCCAACAACTTTTTAGCCTAGATCCTTATCTCGGCTGAAGAGTACTCAAAGTTGGTTATTCTAGCCAACCACTCTTCAGCCTAGATCCTTATCTCGGCTGAAGAGTACTCAAAGTTGGTTATTCCAGCCAACCACTCTTCAGCCTAGATCCTTATCTCGGCTGAAGAGTACTCAAAGTTGGTTATTCCAGCCAACCACTCTTCAGCCTAGATCCTTATCTCGACTGAGGAGAATTCAAAGTTGGTTATTCCGGCCAACAACTCTTCAGCCTAGATCCTTATCTCGGCTGAGGAGAATTCAAAGTTGGTTATTCCGGCCAATAACTTTTCAGCCTAGATCCTTATCTCAGCTGAAGAGTACTCAAAGTTGGTTATTCCAGCCAACCACTCTTCAGCCTAGATCCTTATCTCGGCTGAAGAGTTCTCAAAGTTGGTTATTCTAGCCAACCACTCTTCAGCCTAGATCCTTATCTCGGCTGAGGAGAATTCAAAGTTGGTTATTCCGGCCAACAACTCTTCAACCTAGATCCTTATCGCGGCTGAAGAGTACTCAAAGTTGGTTATTCCAGCCAACCACTCTTCAGCCTAGATCCTTATCCCGGCTGAAGAGTACTCAAAGTTGGTTATTCCAGCCAACCACTCTTCAGCCTAGATCCTTATCCCGATTGAAGAGTACTCAAAGTTGGTTATTCCTGCCAACCTTTCTTCTGTTGCCCCTAGCTAATGCTGTCTAAGAACAATTTTACAATGGAAAAAGAAACTACTTGTTTTACAGTGGGAAGATTTATGCTGAAAGGGAAACTACTTGTTTTATTAGAGAAAGAAGAAAAAATGACAAGTATTTAAAGGAAAGCTAAAAATAAAATAGCTTGAGATTGGCAATGTTCCATGGCCTAGGCACGGCTTTGCTGTCCCTATCTTCCAAGTGATATGCCCATTTTCTTGCTAAACCAATAACTTTGTATGGTCCTTCCCAATTAGGCCCTAACTTGCCATCTCCGGGTACCAGAGTGTTTCCCATTACTTTGCGTAGCACCCAGTCTCTAATCTTGAATTGTCTCGGATGTACCGTCTTGTTATATTTTCTGGATAACTGTTGCTGGTATAAGGCAATGTGAACCAGTGCTCTTGCTCTTCTCTCTTCTGCTAGGTCAAGTTCCAAGGCTATGGCTTCTCCATTTAGGTCTGGGTCAAAATTTTCACTTCTAATAGTGGGGAGGCCAACTTCCAGTGGGATTACTGCTTCCATGCCATAGGCCAAGGAAAAAGGTGTTTCTCCAGTTGACCGCTGAGGTGTGGTATGTTAAGCCCATAAAACATGAAGAAGCTCCTCAACCCACTTGCCTTTTGCTTTCTCCAGCCTTTTCTTCAATCCATCTAAGACGACTTTGTTTGATGCTTCCGCCTGGCCATTTGCTTGGGGATATGCTGGTGTAGAATTGTAGAACTCTATCTTGTATTCCTCACAAAAGCCTGTAAAAATTTTGCCATCGAACTGAGTGCCGTTGTCAGATATTAGAGCTTTGGGTATACCGAACCGAGTGATGATGTTCTGCCAGACGAACTTCTTCACATCTTTCTCCTTTATTGAGGTGAGTGCTTCTGCTTCCATCCACTTTGTAAAGTAGTCTGTTGCTGC
>JAPPVO010007065.1:0-22516 GCA_030407325.1 Camellia japonica
TCAAGACTTGGACGTCACCGTTTGAACACCCGGTGATCATCCATGTTTGTGTTCGTTTGGAGTTCCCGGAGGTCTTGGCTACGCGCCTTGCCTCAGGATCTCCGAACTTGATTGTTTAGTGTCTGGTTTTGCACCAAACACTTGTTTTGCCTTGGAAGGGCAGGGAATGCCTTGTGAGGCATCCCCACACATCACCGGCCATGGCTAGAGGCCACCGGCTGGTGTTTTGTTGCCATCGGCAATGTATATTGCCAGTCGGCACTCTTTGTTGCCTGTCGGCAGTCCATTTTGTCAAAATGGCAATTTTGAGCAGCCGACCACTGTTCATCTGCTTTTGCAGATATTTTAAGACAGCTGTCTTGCATTTTGTTCCCCTCCATACACGTGTATGGAGGGATGGCTTCCTTGTTAGCTTCTTGAGTAAGCTTTACAAGATTGGTTGCCTATAAGAGGAGCCCTTCTCTCTTGGCCTTAGGGTTAGACAATTTAGAGAGAGAAACATTGTTAGAAGCTCTGGTTCTAGGGTTAGGACTTATATATATCCTATCTCTATATCTCTTTTGTGTGTATATAAGTGTGTTTGTGTCTTACTATTGCACACAAACACATAGTGCTACACCTTTCCTTGGTTCCTTGAAAAACCAGAGGTTGTTCTTGGTGTTCTTGGCTGGATTTGAGCTCAAGGAAGCAACAAGATCATCATTTGTGAAGAAGGTCAACAAGGGTAAGAAACTCACTTTTTTCCCCATTTTTGCATACTATTTTTGCCTATCTTAACTGTTTTTGAGCTTAGTGTATAACATCAAAAAGTTTTTTTTTGGGCCCTCTAAATAGTTTGTTTAGAGTGTTTTGTGGTTTGGAGGTGTTTGACCCCTCTTAAGCCTTGAGAGGCCCCTTTTTGTGTTATTTTGTGCAAGCTCCGAGACTTTGGTGTTTGGGTCTCCTCACCACTGAAATCTTGAGGGATTTCAGTGGTAAGGATGATGCCTTGAAGTCCCAAGAAGGAGAGGGCCACCCCCTCTCCTTATTGTCCTTGAAAAGGACCATTTTTGGCCTCTTGAGGGAGCACCATGTTTGAGGGTTTGTTGATCATGCCTTGGCTATTTTTCATGCTTATATTGTCATAATATAACATGGTTTTAAGTTGGTTTTGATACACCATGCTTGCTTCGCATACATACCTTGTAATGCCATGATTTGCCTCAATACATGCATAGCATTTAGACTATCATGCTTTTGTGTTTTGGCCAAGCTTTGTGAAGCTTATTTGCATGATTTGGTGTGCTAAGGGACTATTTTAAGTCATTGGAGTCATTCATGCCTTGCTTTGTATAGCCACCATGCAATACCTCTTGTATGCCTTAAGCTTTAACCCCTCTAGCATGCCTTACTTGCATGACTTGTTTGATTGGGCACCTTTTCTAGCATGTTTCTAGTGTCTAACATGTTGGTTATATGTCCATGTTTGTGCCTTTTAAGTGTGCTTAAAAGTTGCTTTAATATGCCTAAATGTTGGACCATAAGTGCATGCATGTTTGCATGTCATTTTGCCTCCATGCTTGAGCACATTAGCCACTGTTTTGGACCTAATCTAGAGCTGTCCAATTAGTGTAAGTCCATCCCTTGCATGCCATTCAAGTGTTGTTACATTGTACCATGTTTGCATGCTTTGGTTGCATATGTTGCATGCTTGAAATCACTTACATTTGCCTTGCATTTCTTTGGTCGAATGCCTAGTATGTTGCATGCTTAGATTCCATCTTGCATGCTCTAGTGGTTTGCATAATTGGGGTATGCTTGTTTGCTTTGTTCCTAAGGATGTGTGCCTAATGTGCATTGCATTGTATGCTTCCCTTTCATGCCATGTTGCATACTAGTTAACATGCCTAGGTTGCATTCCATCTAGCATGCATGCCTTGTCCCTTGATTAAGTGATAGGGAGTGGGCCTTTGTTTGTTTGGTTTGCATTGCATTTGAAATCAATGTGCACAACCTGGTTCTTTGGGCCATCATGCATGGAAATGCTTGATTGGTGGTCCAAGAACCAAGGACCATGTCCCTTTGAGTCATAAGCATGATAAGAGGCTTGGTTGGTGCATACATGGCTTGAATTGCATTGCCATGCAAGATTCTGTCCTCTGCTGCTGTCAAACAGGTTCTGCAGGAATTTATTGCCGATCGACTGCACAGAGTGCCGACCGGCAATCAATTGGTGGCCGATAGCTTCACTCTCTGCCGATGACCACATCCCACTGCCGGTGGCAATTCTACTCAGCCGATGGTGTCTTCCAATGTCCAGGGAAGCAGTTATGAGACTTTGACAATCTTCAGAGAGGCAGAGCAGGGAAAACAGAGGCAGTCTATGCATGGCAGTGCACTTCCGAGCAAGACCGAGCATGCATTGCATTGGATCCGCTTCCCGAGGCAGTTTACTTTTTTCTTTTTTTTTCTTAGCTTAGTTAGTTTGTTAACTACTTAGGCAATTTGTAATAATTAATTAGCTCGTAGTTAATTAATTTGTATTTCTTTTGGTCCCTCCGGCGAGGGCGAATCTGTAATAAGTGTGGGTGCGTGTGTGTGCATGTCTTCCAATCCCCACTTCTTTCTTCCCTTTTATTTACCTGCTTTGATGGTAGATTAGGGCATGTTTAAATTAGCATACCTTATGCTATGCATGCGTGCATCCGTACATTTGTCTTGCATGCACCGGGCTCGGTACATCATGCTAACTGCATTTGTACTTCAATTCCAAATTGAATGCGTGCATCATTGATTATTGCATTTCACATGTCATGTTTAGGTTAGCCGAGCCTACCCTAATTGCATCATGTATGTGTTGCATTAGTCAATTTGACATGAACTAGGGCCATGCATGTTTGCTAACTAGTTTATTGTTTTGGCACGGAGTACGATGTAAGTATTTTCATGCTTTAGCATATCGCATGTGTGTGAATGCTATCATGACAGCATGCTTACCATGTGGCTAGATGCTTATGTAATAAACTGCCTGAATGCCTGTGGGTGAAGGTTGGATTGCCTGAGTTGGAAAAACTCATTGAAATCCGTCGTTAGCCTACTTGCGAGTCGCAAATCCCAAAGCATTTTTCTAAAATGAACGGATATGCAATGTTTTTCCAAATTAGGCGATCTAGTCTATACTTGTTTGCTGTGCGCATAACATAGTAATTCTAGGCTAATAACTGGAATAAGAGCACATAAGTTTTTCAAAAATCGGATATCATGGTTAGTAGAGGCCGGTCTTCGAACCGGCGAGAGGGGGTGCTCATAGCTGACCTCTTCCAATCGTACCCAGTTCCCGAGCCGAGGCAACTTTGGTGATGACGGACACGTGGCCTTTGGCACCGAGTCAGGGTTTCCTAAATTCCCCCATAAAAAATATTTAGGTGGCGACTCTGTATCTGGCAAAGCAGTCCATGTTTGGCACTTCTTTCAAAAATCTGTTTTTCTCAAAACGATTTGCCAGATTTGGACTCTTTGGTTCAGATTTAGAACCGTGACAATTTGAGTCCGAACTGTAGTAAACCCAATATGAACAGAACGGGAGTCATCCTCCCGGGGCGTTCGGGGACGTCTACACCAGTGTTTGATCCTCGTAGTAGGAATGAGCTTAGTGGTCTTCTAGCTACTCTCTTGGATAGTGAGAGTGTCGGAACTCGAGTTGAGTTGCCAATGGTAGTGTGTGAATACCCGGACGTGTTTCTCGAGGACCTTACTAGTTTGCCACCCACCGAGAAATTGAGTTCACTATCGACTTAGTGCCTGGAACGACACCAATTTCTATGGCGCCGTATAGATTTGCACTCGTGGAGTTGCATGAGTTGAAGATTCAACTCCAAGAGCTTCTAGACAAGGGCTTCATTCGCCCTAGTACGTCTCCTTGGGGAGCGCCGACCCTCTTTGCAAAGAAGAAGGATGGGTCGTTGCGATTGTGTATCGACTACCGTAAATTGAACTGAGTTACCATTAAGAACAAATACCCTTTACCTAGAATAGATGACTTGTTTGATCAACTTAGAGGGTCGTGTTGCTTTTCGAAGATAGATTTGAGGTCGGGGTACCATCAGTTGAGAGTCCGGGAAGAGGACATCCAGAAAACAGCCTTTCGTATGCGTTATGGCCACTATGAGTTTCTTGTAATGCCATTTGGGTTAACTAATGCACCGGCTTCCTTTATAGATTTGATGAACCGAATTTTTAAGGAGTACTTGGATCGTTTTGTGGTCGTCTTTGTGGACGACATCCTAATTTATTCAACTTCCGAGGAGGACACGAGACTCACTTGAGTATAGTGCTTGATTTGCTTAGTGAGCATCAACTGTATGCCAAATTTGAGAAGTGTGAGTTTTGGCTCACTGAAGTAAAGTTTTTGGGACATGTGGTGTCAAGAGAGAGGGTAACTGTAGATTCTTCGAAGATAGATTCGGTACAAGATTGGGAGCAACCTAAGAATGTCTGTGAGATCCGGAGTTTTGGTTGGCGGGTTGGCGGGGTACTATTGGCATTTTGTGAGGGATTTCTCTAGACTAGCCGCGCCTTTGACTAGGTTGACTAGAAAGGGGGTTAAATTTGTGTGGAGTGAGGCATGTGAAAGATCATTTCAAGAGCTCAAAACTAGATTGACCACGGCACCGGTGTTGATAATTCCGGAAAGAGGTTTAGGTTATACCGTTTTTTGTGACGCGTCTCGGGATGGACTTGGTTGTGTGATTGGCAAGAGGGAAAGGTTGTAGCGTATGGTTCACGTCAGTTGAAAATTCATGAGAAGAATTACCCAACCCACGACTTAGAGTTAGCTGCAGTAGTTTTTGCCTTGAAGATTTGGAGGCATTACTTGTATGGTGAAAAGTTTGAAGTTTTCTCCGACTATAAAAGCTTGAAGTATTTATTTTCCTAGAAAGACTTGAACTTACGCCAATGGAGGTGGATGGAATTTTTAGAAGACTACGACTTTGAATTACACTATTATCTGGAGAAGGCCAATGTAATGGCCGATGCCCTTAGCCGAAAAACCGTAAGTAATTTGGCGAGTGTGGCCAGTCGGAAGTGGGTTATGTTGGGTGAAGTCGGCAAGTTTGAATTGCAATTGGGTGAGTCCGAAGAAGGTGCTACATTGTTTAGTTTGAGTGCTCAACCTGTCTTGATTAGCAAAGTTATAGAGGCACAACAAGGAGACCGGGAAGTAGAGTTAATTTGGGATAGGATCTCTCCAGTGGAAAGGAAGAAAAGGGCTTGAACATTCACTCGGATCAGAGTGTACGTTACCTAGACCGTTTGTTTGTGCCGAAATCTTGTAGAGAGGAAGTGCTTCGGGAGTTCCATCACTCACGCCTTACAGTACACCCGGGAGGCACCAAAATGTACCGAGACCTTAGCCATCAGTTTTGGTGGAGGGGTATGAAGCAGGACGTCGCATCTTTTGTGTCCAAGTGCCTTACTTGTCAACAAGTAAAGGTCGAACATCAGAGACCAGCGGGTTTGTTACAACCCTTACCCGTAGCCGAGTGGAAATGAGAGCATGTTACCATGGACTTTGTCGTTGGGCTTCCTAGAACACAGCGGGGTAATGATGCTATTTGGGTAATTGTTGATAGGTTGACTAAATCCACACCTCTTCATTCAATGCGCACTAGTGACTCAGTTGAACACTTGGCAGAGTTAATGTTAGAGAGATAGTTCGACTTCATGGGGTAATCAGTAACCATTGTGTCGGATAGGGATCCTCGCTTTACTGCATGGTTGTGACAAAGCCTTCAAGAGGCGTTGGGAACTAGGTTGACTTTTAGCATCGCTTATCACCCTCAAACCGATGGACAGTCAGAGCGTACCATACAGATTTTGGAAGATATGCTTAGAGCTTGTGTCCTAGATTTCAAAGGGTCTTGGGAGAGGCACTTACCGTTGATTGAATTCGCCTACAACCATAGTTACCAAGCTAGTATTAAGATGGCACCATTTGAGGCCTTGTATGGCCGACCTTGTAGGTCACCAGTTTGTTGGGCCGAGGTGGGGGATGCACTGTTGTTGGGTTCGAAGATTGTTAGGGAGACAACCGAGAAAGTTGCTCTCATTCAGAAGAGGTTAGCTACGGTTCAAAGCCGACAGAAACGTTACGCCGATAAGAGGAGATGACCTTTGTCCTTTGAAATGGGTGATCATGTTTTCCTTAAGATCTCACCTAGACGGGGTTTAATGAGGTTTGGCAAGAGTGGCAAGTTGTCTCCGAGGTTCATTGGGCCTTTCGAGATATTGGAGAGGATCGGAGAAGTGGCATACCGATTAGCTTTGCCGCCACAACTTTCGGGGGTTCACAACGTGTTCCATGTGTCAATGCTTAGAAGTACAAACCCAACCCTTCTCACATGTTAGATTGGTTTGATTTGGAGGTAGACGGATGCCTTCTACGAGGAGCGACCGGTTCAAGTTGTAGATACCCGAGAACAAGTGTACGGGGCAAGACCATACCGTTAGTAAAGGTGTTGTGGAGACACCATGGGATTGAGGAAACGACTTAGAAGAGGGAGGCGGAAGTCCGCTCCAAGTATCCGGATTTATTTGAAAATGCTTAGTCGTTTATTTTAATTTGTAATGTCCTCTAGTATTGAAGGGAAAAATGTTAAATTGTTGATCACTTGTGTTGCATGCATCATTATCTAAGCATGGCATTGTGAAGAAATGATATTTTGTTATAAATGTTTTCATTTCATTCTAGCTTGAGCAATTGTGTTTTGATGAGATAATGATAAGAAGAATGCTAAATGTTGGTTGAACATAAATGTTGTAATTTGTTAATGTTATTGAAATAACTATTGTTGCTAGAACACTTTTGTTTAGTGAGTTTATTCGAATTTCGGGGACAAAATTTCCTATGGTGGGGAGGTTGTGACGACCGGCCTTCTTTTTTCCTTTCTTTCTTTCTTTCTTCTCTTTCTTCGCTTCGTTCTCTTTTTATTTTCGTTGGATTGAAATGTCCAGAAATGGTTTCCTAATTCTTATTTCTTTCGGTGTTGAATTTCGGTCGTTCCGGAGGGTGCGCGGGTGAATCCAGGGTGCCCGGGAGCGAAGTTGAAAACTTGGGTTATTGGGCCAGGGCCGCACGTGTAGAGGGTAGGGCCGCTCAAGCAGTGAAGCTTCACACCCAGAAAATTCTATTCTGTCTAGAGCATATGAGCAGAGAAAATGGGCCGCACAAGCGGTGGGGAAGGCCACACGAGCGGCCAACTGGGCAGTCTGAAACTCTGTTTTTTCCCTCTTTTTGGTCCGAATGTATCTCACATTATACACATTTCTCTCTCACTCTAAACCATATTTTCCTCCCCCTTCTCTCTAGAAAACCCCTCAAACATCTAAAACTCTTTGATTTTGCAAACTTTGGGGTCAAGATCTTCACCATCTTCCTCTAAATCTTGAAGATCAAGAGCTAGGGTTCCTTGTGGTGTAGTTCAAAGTGAAGGATCAACCATTTTGGCTTTAGGGTTTCATCTCATCTTTCATCAACTAGCTTGAGGTAGGGATTCTTGAGTTATATATACTAGTTTTGCTACTTGATGATGATTGAAGAGTTTTCTCCTAGTTTCTTTTTGATGATTTTAACTTTGTGATTTCAAAATGTAGATATTTTACTTCAAAAGAGAGTTTTTCTTTAAACTTTCAAAACGTTAGTCAATCTTGAAGGGTTCTATCTTGTTCATCAAAGAAAAATGATTTGATTAGGGTTTTCACCAAGAAATGGAAAATATTGGGTTTTGATGAGAACCCTAGAAAATTTGGGGATTTTGGCAAGTAAGAGATATACCTATGAAACCTTTTGTTATTTTGTGTCAAGAGGTTAAATGAGAATAAATCTCATAGTTTGCTTGGATAAAATGGAAACCTATTGATATATGAGAAATAAGATGTCATTGAAATATATTTTGTTAAATACTTGAATGTGTGTCTATTGTTGAAAAGTGGTCAATAATCATGTATCATGAAATGTGGAAATTGCGAAATCATGGAGATTATGTTGAAAGCATCTCATATTGCCTTGAAGAGGCTACCTTGCGTGATTTGTGCATGTTGAGAATTTGTTATTAACATGAATTGATGGCACATGAGCATTTTGGTGAACTAGTTTTGAAGAAAGAAAATGAGAAATGGAATTAATTGTTGTTGTTGTAGAGATTTTGAGGATAGAGGAATCCTATGAGAATGGAATTATTGCATCATATTTTCAATTGATTCATTATCATCACTGTGCATCTTGGCATGAGTTAGAAAACATTTACATTGAGAAATATTATATTGTAATGAGAAATATATTCATTGTGATAAATTTAACGGAAATGTGTATGGGATAAATACGTTGGTAAGTCCGGATAGGAGGTGTAGATGAACTTGATAAGTTGGCCTAAGTGTCCATGGTGAAAGACCAAAAACCCGTGCGGATAGGTGTCGAGCCTTCCAGTTAATACCGGTAAAAATAACAATTTGGTAGTACTTGTATAGTCTACCTGCAGACACCAACCTAGGGATTACTAGAGTCGTATTTACCGCCCCTATATTGATTAAATATTAGAAATTGTGAGAATCGATGTGATGGATAAATATTATGAAGAACATGATGATTTTCTTAAATAGTGCATTGAAATGAAATTTTCCTTTATTATTGACATTGGCATGGCATTATATTTGCATTTCTAATATTGAGGGAAATTGCATAACTATATATACTTTGTGAGAATTCTCTATTAGGCTTTATACTCACCCCTATGGGTTTTGGTACAGGTAAAGACGTAGTGATCCCACCAAATTGAAGGCGTGGATATGTTCTTGAGAAGAGTGGATCACTCTCTATTTTTGTTGTGAAATTTTTGTAAAGCCAAGAGCTATTCTTGTATGGGTTCGAGAGGCCACTTTTGTGTAACCAGGCTTAAGCCTTGGAACTTGTAGCCCATAAGGGCATTTTATTTATTTTAGAACTTTATGCTTCACATGCTATAGATTCATGTGTAAACTTACTATGAATGTGTAATTTGCATGTGGAACCTTTTGTATGAACCTTGGAGATTTAGATGTAAGGGTTGGAGAACGGTTGTATCTATTTGATGAATGTGGCTAGATGTATTAGATATGTTGGGATTATTTTGGGGCGTGACACAACCGAACTGAGGGTACAATTCAGTGGGTCTCCAACCAACACAACCATTATACAGACACTTGCATTTGCTATTTAACATATTTCATCAGCGGAATCGACAACCTGTATACGGTGGTTTTTGGGACTTTCATCTTGGACACACAGGCCAACTTAATTCAATGAAGGTCATCTCATTTCTTCTCCCAAACATCATACATTTACAATATATTAAAGACATAGCCATATTCAATGACAACGAATGAGAGATTAGTTTCAATTCACCTAATCCTCATGCATATTATACAATAATTATAGCTATCCTCCACCGATAGCCCAAAACAGATATTTCTAAACAGACATATACCATATCCAATACAAATAAATTATCCAAATTTCTATAGGTGAGTGGTAATGCATGTCCAACTCCATCATTTATGTAAACATTCACCCAATTTCACAATTTTAACACTAATTCCAATTATTTATACAAAATAATTAATTGAGACATTTTAGGGAAAAACTCTATTTTCTTCCTAATCCATCCCAAGTATCAAAATCACCAAATTAATCTTACCATAACCTCATATCTACCCGCATAACCATTTCCAATACATTCGTTTGAAAACCCCTCTTCTAATTTCAAACCAAAACCATAGGTTTGTTCCAAAATCATCCAAGATTTCAATATTTCTTACACATCAACAAATAAATAAGTTAAAACTCATAGAAGAGTATAGAAAGTCCCTACCTCGAAGCTAGATATCAAGGAGAACGTGGAGAAACCTCAACGGAACTGAAACCTACTTTTGTTTGGATGAAAAGAGAGCCCACGGCGTGCTCTACCTTTTTAACAAAAGCACATGAGTAGATAAACCACTAGATCTAGATGAAAATGTAGAGAGAATGTAGGTTTTAGAGAGAGAAGGTCTCAACTTTAGGGTTTTGAGAGAAAAAATATGAAAAAGTGAAAGAGAAGAGTGTTGCTACGAATTAATATACGCACAGTCTGCTCGAACGCAAAAAGTGACACTCGAGCGTCAGACACAATAACAAGTTCCGCTCGAGCGCAAGAAGTGACGCTTGAGCGTCAAATGCACACTCCTAGTAGTTTTGCAGACAACAGACCAACACTCGTGCAAGAAATGCCACTTGAGCTGAACCCGCTCAAGCGCAAAAAGAACCGCTCGAGCAGAATATACTCTCCCAGTAGTTTTGCAGACCTATAAAAGTACTGAGAGTTCACACAGCTCGTTCGAGCATAAGAAGTGCCGCTCGAGCAGAGGAGTAAAATTCTGGATAACAAAGGTTTAAAAATCAAGCAACCAACCTGTTCCAAACACAACCACTACAATCCAATAACCAAATTTAAGGGTGTACAAGGGATGCAAGACATGAACAATAATACGCGACTATGAAACCCGAGTTCGGAATACAAAATGGGTTGGGTTTAAAGCAGAATCGTTATAGAAAAGAGTGGGAGATTTTTGATGTGACATATGATATCCGATACAAAAACTTACAACTCATAATCAAACACACAACTCAAAAATCTATTAAAAACTCATAAAAAATTTAAAAAATTTTGAAAATGTTATTTTATTAAAAAAAAAGTGCCAATTGCAAAAAAAAAAAAATGCCATGTTTTGGTTGACACTGGACGACCGGTCAAGCCAAATTTCAAAAAAAAAAAAAAATCCTGCCTGACACAGAGTTTTCTTTTTATTGTGGAAATATAATTTAGAAGATGTATCCAAACATGGCATTAGAATGTGGGAGTGGAATTATAGTTTGAAAATCTATCCAAACACAGCCTATATTTTGGCACTTATTTTTTTCGATCGTATTATTAATGACCTAGATTGTACACCGTGAAAAGTGCAATATTTTTAATGACTGTTTTTTTGTGCGTCGTTAAAAGTGCAATATTTTTAACGGCTAGCCTACGTATGTTGTGTATAGTTGATGTATTAACGGCATACCATATGAATGTTATAGAAATTTTTATTATTCGCGGCTAACATTGTAAGTTGTAAAAAAATCATCGTTATTAGCATTCACAGCCTACACAATAGACACGCCATGGTTAGAAAATTATTTACATGTAAAAAAAAAAAAAAAAAAAAATAGAGTCGTAAAAGTGATAAACCACGGCTTGCATTTACTGTATGTCGTTGATGTGAAGTCGTAAAATTCTAGTTTTGTTGTAGTGAAAAGAGGTCGATAAAACTGGAGAGGAGGTTTATAGAGGAAAAATAAAGGGAAAACATTAAAAATTTACTTTCTATTTCATTTATTTTTCTACCCTTTTATTTCTCACTTACTTTTTTTATTATTTTTTTTCTTTTTTTTGCACTTACAGGCTTTCGATCAAATTCTTTAATCTAACTAGAACCAAAAATTTTATCATTTTTCCATATATAATTTTTAGTCAAATCAAATACTTGACACGTGATTTTTAATCTTAAAAACGTGATTCTTGATGGTGAGATTCTTTTTTTCTGTTTACTTTATATTAAGGGACTGATTTTTGGTATAGTTATCAAAACTATGATAAGTTCTCGACTAAAAACCATGCATAGTCATAAAAACTATAAAAAAAAGCTCAATTTGACCAGCAAACCTTGGTTTGCTACCACACATACACATTCACTGGATTTTTTTATACATTTTTATTTTTTCGGTCCATATTATTTCCATATACTAATATGAATAAAAGCCCCTTTCCAACCCTATATTCAATTTAGTAACGTTCTGTATTTGAAAAAAAAAAAAAATAACTAACAAAAAAAGATTCAAAATTTAAAATTTAAAATATACGGATCAGATTTATTTCTTCTCCATTAATTTAAATTTTAAATACATTTCCAAATCTTTCTTCCAACTACCTAACATTTTCTAATTTAATCAAAATAACTCCTATTTTTCATTATTAGGTCAGATTAAGAACACCCTCCAGAGCCAAACCCTGGCTTCTCTCTTGCAACATCATACACCACATTCAAAGTTTGATGCTGTACATTCTTGAAAATGCCCATGTCGGCGGGGCGTTGTTTTTGGTGAATGCCAAGTAGACCTGCGATGCATTTTTTACGTAAAGTATCCTATTTGCGGTGAGAGGAGCCTCAAATACACAGTAATTAGGGATAATCTCAAATCAGGATAAAACTTGAAAAATAATTACAAATTAGTGACAAAATTTATTAACATTAATAATTAAAATTATAAAACTTTTCATACATATATAATAATTTTTTAAAATTACCACTTAGGGGTAATGTTCTCAAAAAATTACAGGTCAATGATATAATTTATAAATTTTAATAATTAAAGTTTAAAATTTTTTCATAAATATATAATTATTTTTAGAAGTTATCAATAAATCCAAATTTTTGCAATGATAAATCCATGGGAATAGTGGTTCGATCTGACCATTTTTTTTTTTCATTCGGTTTTGTTCATATGATGTGATGGTTTTTTGGCTCACCATTAAGCTAGGTCCTAATAGAATTTTTATCAGAATACAAAAATCGTTCATAAAATTGGATCCAACCCTCTCATATGTGTGTGAGATTCAAAAAAAGATGGGACTCATCTCATTTACATGGATTGTGTCGGATTTTACAACTAATTTCTATATTACTAGATTTTTTCGTAGTTAGTAGTCATATCTATCCAACTTGTTGGACACAATATCTGTGTTTAGGTAAAGAGTTTGAAAAGAAATTAGTAGAACTTGGAGAGGAGATTTGAAGAGGCAAAAAAGAAAAAGATAAAATAAAGAGAAAACTTATAAAATTACTTTCAATTTCATTCATTTTTCCCCCTTTTTATTTTTCACTTACAAGTTTCCGATCAAATACTTAATCCAAGTAGTACCTTAAGGTTTTCCAATTTTATAATAATTTGACTGTAGATGATAGAATTGTTGAGATCGATTTTTTGCTACGAGAGATATTAAAACGAAAAGAAAAAAAGATAAAATAAATACTGTTTTCACTAATTTCATAATATTTTTTACTCATTTTAAACATTTTAATCATTTCCAAAATGGCTTTTACTCTAATCCCAATAATAAATAATGCGTGGGGAACACTAGTTAGTATGAGAAAAGTTAGGGATCATGAAAAAACTTTCATGAAAATGATCATGAAAAATTTATGATTCTTAGATTACCTTGATTAATGTGTGGTGCTTTATTTTAAGTGTAATCCAAGGGTCATAAATCTTTCATGATCATTTTCATGAAATTTTTTTCATGATACCTAGTATTGCTGAGTTAGTATTTGCTAAATATAAAAGAATAGTGCAATTTTAAAATTCATAGTGGAGATTTTTATAATTACCTAAAAACTTCAAAGGAGATCCATGCAATTTATGTAAAATTTTATCATTTTGTAAATTTTAATCAAATTAAATAATTCAAACTCGAAACACTTGAATAATATTATTAACGTGTAATTTTTATTTCTAGTAATATGATTCTTGATAATAAAATTTATATTTTAATTCCTTCCATTTAAACAATAAGACTAGAAATACCTACTTTTCAATTCTGGATTCATATACATAGTCCATTAAATTTAAATTTAAAAAAATTAACAAATGATATGTAAGTCTATTTTTTAAATCCACTTTCTAAACTCAATGATATATCAAAAATATAATTGATTAGTAATTAGAAAATATTTAACTATCAATTAATCATATCTTGACATATCACTAAATTTGAAAAGCGAATCTAACTTTTAGACTTAAATATCAATTACATAGCATGATATATTTTAAAAATGAGTAATGTTAGAATTCCAAAAATTCTATTTTGTAATTTTAACTTTCAGACTTAAGTCTCTAGCATTTTTGTTTAAAAATTGCACTTATATTACAGCGCATGATTTTTGTGATTCTCTTTCTTTCTCATACAAGTCAAGCTTATTATGAACACCCTCCAGAGCCAAACCCTAGCTTCCCTCCTGCAACATCATACACCACATCCAAAGTCTGCTGCTGTACATTCCCAAAAATGCCCACGTCGGAGGCGGCGGTGTTTCCGGCGAACGCCAAGCAAACCTGCGACGCACTTCCGGCGTAAAGTATCCCATTCACGGCAAGAGGAACCTCGATGTTGCCGCCGAACAAGAAGCTGATTTTCGGAATCGACACCGTACTGTACTTGCTCAGATCGTAGCAAGTATCGAGAATCGACAGAGCTTGAGTCATCGGATATTGCTTCATCTGCTGCCGGAAAGCCGTCCGGAGAGGCGTGTACGCAGCCGGAGGGAGGCGAGTGAAGACGGTGCCGGAATCGATTATAGAACCGGCGGTCTTGAACACCGATTGTGGGATCGATAATGTCTGGCCACTGACTTTGATTCCGATTATATCGAAGAAGTACAACGACGAAGCTTTCGAGTTTGATAGCAATGGAGTGAATTGCAGAGATGATCCAGTGGAGTTTCCTCCTCCGTTTCGAAAGTTAGGTGTCCGGAGGAGCTCGTTTTTGAAGGAGACAGTAGGAGAAGTAATTCCCGTATTTGGAAGATGTTTGTGAGACAAGAGACAATGAATCTCGGCTGAGTCCGATCAATCCGGCGGCGCCGCCGAAGAGACCATCGTTGTACTCGCCACAACCGAAGAAGAAATTGGGGAAAACATAGAAGGGTGCGAATGTGATAGTTTCGGATCCGTAGAAACCTTGAGAGAATGACGAATCGCCGTAGTTGATGCCGTAGAAGCAAGTGTTGGTGAAAACAACGAGGAGCGACGCTAGTGGCGTAGGAGAGCTGAGAGCACTGGTGGGAGCTACAAGTGATGTTGGTGTATGTGGATGAGAGAGAAGGATTGTAGATTGGATCTTGTTGTGGATAGCAGGAACCGAAACATGGCTGGCATTGAGTCCAGGTGAAATCGCTGCCAGTGTCGAAGATGAGGGACAAGTCTGTTTTCGGGGTTCCAAGTCCGATTCTCGCGATGTAGTTTCCGGTGCCGATTGATTTGCCGGAGTTCGCCGAAATGGTCGTGGCCTTGGACTCTTTTAGGCTGTTTTGGCTGAGTTGAGACTGTATTGAGTTGACTCGGGACTGGTCACGACGGAGGATCTCAGTCACTGTTGGAGCATTCTCTTTATTATGTTCACGTAGATGAGAGCATGGACCGTGCTTGTGAACTACTTTCAGCGACGCTCCTTTCCTCTTATCTGTTAAGTATAATCAAATTTGTTTAGGGTAATTCTTACTTTTAAGATTTATTAATTATTAAGTTTTATTAATAAATGGACAAATTACACTAACGGTCCCTATAGTTTGAGATTTGTGTCACTTTAATCCCTAACTTTTTTAATATGACACATTCGATCCAGAATTTTGAATCTTGTTTTAAATAAGACAATTGAATATATTATTGCTTAATTTTAACGACAAAATCATCAATTTGATAAAATATAAACTAATTTGATAAAAATAAATGTCAAAAAAATATTTTTGAATATTTAAAAATTATTTCTACCCATTAAAAATAAAATTATGTAAAATTGATAAATCCTTTAGACATTTATATATATTTATTTATTTATTTATATCAAATTAATTTTTATTATGTATTTGGATGATGATTATGTAATGGGTAATTTTTATTTTCATTAAATTAGTTTCTAATTTTTCAAAACTCAAATATGACGACAACTTTAATACCATTATTAAACAATCCATTAAATCAAAAATTCAAAACTAAAAACATTTTATATATTAAATATATCGATTACACATTATAATCATAAAAACCACTCATTACATAGTCATCATCCAAACACATAATAAAAATTAATTTTGAAAAATAAATAAATAAATAAATGTGTAAAAAATTTATCAATTTTACATGATTTTATTTTTGATGGGTAGAAATAATTTTTAAAAATTTAAAAATATTTTTTTGACATTTATTTTTATCAAATTAGTTTATATTTTATCAAATTGACAATTTTACCCTTGAAATTAAACAATGGTATCTTCAATTGTCCTTATTTGAAACAAGATTCAAAATTCAGGGTCAAATGTGTCATAATTGAAAAGTTAGAAACCAAACTGACATGAACCCCAAACTATAGAGACTGTTAGTATAATTCACCTTTGATAAATTTATCAATCGACTTGTAGATAAATAATTCTAATTAAAGTACTGATTGATAGGTGCACCATTTGTTCAATATAAGTAATGTTAAGTATTATTAATTTACAAATAATATAATTTAATATTATGAGAGTTATAATTAAAAAAAAATCCTTAAATTTAACAAATTTCAAAACTTATTAAATGAAATAAAATATTATTATTTATTTGTTAACAGCCTAAATTAAAAAGGGATTCCGAATATTTATTTTTCTTTGTTTTATTTGTACGATAATTTTTTTATAATATTAAATTATATGTATGATAAATTTATTGAACTTTATTGACTTAATGTAATTGATTAATTATAAAAATAAATTATACAAAGATAATAGAATTGTTCAAGTTTGATTAGTAGGAAATATCGTCTAGGAGAGATTTATGGACAAAAACTTAAAAATAATTATGTAAAGTTTTATAAAAATGCTTGAGATCCGTAAATATTAATGGTAAATTTATTACATTGATAAATTTAAAATAATATTTTAAAATTTTCTAACATCACCCTTTTTGAAACAAAAGAATTATTGCATTAACAACTTTTTTATACACAAAAGCAAGTGATAATGAATTATATATATATATATATATATTAAGTAGATAGAGATATAACTCAATTGTGGTCTCATAATTGGGGGGCCATTTGATGTATCATAGCATTTTTTTTTTTTCCTTAAAAAGCCACCAACAAAGGAAAATTTATAATTTTTATTGATTAAAATAGTGATATTTAATACTTTTAATTTAATTTTTGAAAGATAATATGACAAGTATCATATATTAAATTGTGTAAAGTATTGTTGCAAGACTGCTAAATAATCATTATAGAGACTTTCTTAATAGGAAAATGATTTGGAGCTCTAAAATGATCCCCCCCTAATCCCCCTAATTTCTATTTTGGGAAACTGTTTCTTTTTTTTTTTTTTTTTTTACTTGATATGGAAATTAGAGGGATTAGGGAGGGTGTTTTTAGGGGATGTAGCAAGGTCCTTTGCTCTTTTCAAACTAATTTCCCAAATTACATGAGTTTAGGAAATATTTAATTTGGAAAATTAAATTGAAAAAAGCGTGAGTTTATTAAAAAAAAAACTCATATATATATATATATAGAGAGAGAGAGAGAGAGAGAGACTTATTGATATAAATAACCTTTGGTAGAAGGGCTGCAAACAAAAGCTGATAAAAAAGAGTTGACTTGAACTGTATGAAAGTGGCTTTGCAAAGCCTTTTTCTCTCCACCACCCAAAGCATAGCCATTCTTTGAGGAGCAAAGAAGGAGGAAAAGAGAAACATAAGAGAGGAAACTAATAGAGGTGGAGGAAGCTATTGGAGTGGCCATCAGTTAAAAAAGCCCTTCTCTCTCAATTATGCTTTTCTTTTCAAATGTTATGAGTATTGTAATAAGATACTGAATTTATAATAGATGCTCAACCTCCACGTCACCCCCTAAGACAACGTTTCGGAACAACATATTTTAGTTAAAAAATTAAAATATCATTATAAATTATTATATTACTTTTTTTATTTTTTTACATATTTTTTCGTAAAAAATTAAAAAATTACTAAAAATAACATATTTCTAAATGGGACCCTTTACATTTTCTGGAGTCATCCTTCACATTTCCCAGAAAATACACCAGAGCAAAAGCAAAGGAAACTAGAAAGAAACATTTTTAAAATATATTTTTTATTTTCTGTTTGTTTAAAATTAAATGTTAAATTACTAGAAATTGTATAAAATTAATAATAAGAGACAGAAAAATTGAAATCTTATTTATCCGGAAGAAAAAAAAAAAACGAAAAAAAGTGTCAATAAATTGAATGTTTTGCGTAGATTTAAATTTGGTCTGACATGAGTCATACTGAGGATAATCTTAAATTTAAAACACTTTTTTGATTTTTTTTTTTTCTAGATATCTAGTAAAAATTTATCCCATATTTCCTCTTTTATTATTTACCTCTCTATTTTTCTCTTGTAAGCAAATAAAAAAAAGTGGTAGTCTTTATCAGGATATTTGGTTTCAATTTTCTAAATTCAATTTTCTAAGTTTTTTATTTTTCGTTTTTATTTTTATTTTTAGTGAATATTTTTAAAATTTTAGGTTATTTATTTTTATTTTTTTAGATACACCTTACTTAGATGTATCTAAAAAGTAAAATGTTTGTAAAAAGATATTTTAAAAAATTAATAAATACACAAGAATATAAAAAATATACTAAATTCTAGCATTTTTTTTTTGGGTATATTTTTGGTAGTTAGTGAGTTTTCTAAAGATTTTTTTCACAAATATTATACTTTTTAATTGTATTTCTTTTAGATGTATCTAAATTTTTTTAAAAAAAATTACTGAAAATATTTAAAAAATTCAGTAAAAATAAAATAAAAAACATAAAAAATAAAAAAAAATTATTTTCTTAAAAAGTAAATCCTAAAAATGTAAACCAAACCAACTGTATATTTTCCTTTGCTTCCACCCTGCGCATCAAACACATTGTACAAGTTCCCACTTGCGCGTTTGTTTGCGCGATTATTGTTGTGAGGAAAATGATAGATTGGCTCTCTATTATTTGGTGATGATCATAAAAATTAAAATAAATTTTGTTTTGTTTTTTGGGTGGTCCACTTAAAGCGACAAAGAAATTTTTTTGATGTTTTCTAGAAAGGGGTTGATATATATATATATATATTAATAGTTTAGGGTGTTCGGACCAATTTGCGTATACTTTAACTAATTTTTGGGAGATCAATCCCACCATTCAATAGTAGGGGCCCAATTAAAGTTAGAATAGAGTTCCGTATGAACTGATCCAACACAAGGATTTATAGCACTTAAGAAATTTTCAACCTAATATATAGTGTCCATATTAGTCAATTAAACTCAATTAATATAAACCCAACAGTCCCAGTTATGGATATTAATCTAATGAACTCGACAGTCTTATTTATGTGAAAATGACAAATTAATCCTATATTTTACATTCAGAATGCTAGTTAAATTTTTAAAAATAACTAAAATATTCATATTTTGAAATTACACATTTGTTCAAAGTTTGCTAAAGGAATTTTATTCTAATTTTTTGAATATTTAGAGAATCCCATGAATCAAGTAATTCCAAAATAAGAAAATTTTCATATCAACTTTCTCCATTTTGAATACCCAAACCCCAAAGCGATTTCTCCCAATATGGTTAGCGAACGGAAAATTCTATTTCCACACACCAAATATTTTCTGTGCACATTATTTCTCAAGGCACACACTTAATGAATTTAAAATCTCATCTTCTACTCAATACACAACTTATCATACCAAAAATGCCCTCATCTCCTTCCTTCTTCAAACCCTAATCCTAACCCTAGCTCACCATTTTTCATTCACCGCCGGCCAACCAACGCTGGAAAATTATGCCATCATTGCCATTCTCATCCCTTTACCATCACTAGTCACCATTACCAGCCCATCCCATCCCATAACATTCTCTATTTACAGTTTTAAAAAAATTGTATAATTTTCCAAACATAAACTAATGTTTTGTGAGAAAGAGAGAGGGGGCTAAATACTTGTGATATTGTTGGTCAACTTGGACGCAAGTCTGAGTCTCTAAATTTGTGATCAAGTTTGTCAGATTCAATGAATTTCAAGTCCTCCAAGAGGATCACATAATGTTTTAGAATTGCGTCTACTTGCACCATTCCCAAAACTGTCCATTATATTTATCCCTCACTTACAACTCAAAACATCTAAACCAGATTCTTAACTTTCCAAGAAATCATGTAGTAGACCCAAAATTCATTAATCATTCACATTCTAGCTAGTATTCATCGAAACAAAAAACAAAATAATCAACGGGGTACAAAATCTTGCAAAACCCAACATGTGGTGACAGTGGCGGTGGAGAAAGTTCACCAGAGGTAGAGGCTAATGACCGCGGACGGCACAATTGTGTTTTCGTTTGAGAATTAGGGTTTAGGTTGAAAAGATGAGGATATTTTAGTATTTTTATTTTAGGATAAAAATGTAATATAAGAAAAATTCATTAAATGTGTGGATTGAGGAGATTTGGCGTGTGGAAATAGAATTTGCCTTAGCGAACTTCAACGGTGTAATGAGTGGCATCGCATTCAAATTTTAAAGGGTGAATTACACTAGTAGTTTTAATAGTTTGGGACTTGTGTCACTTTAATCTCTAACTTTTCAGTTATGACACATTTTGAATTTTGTTCCAAATAAGGACAATTGAAGATACCATTACTTAATTCCAAGGACAGAATCATCAATTTGATAAAATATAAATTAATTTGACAAAAATAAAAATCAAAATTTTTTTTTTGAATTTTTAAAAATAATTTCTACCTATCAAAAATAAAATTATGTAAAATTAATAAATTTTTTAGACATTTATTATTATTTTTTTTTTATCAAAATAATTTTCATTCTGGTATTGAAAACGGCTGTAGCAAACAAGCGGGTCGTTGATGTTCAGCCTTAAACTTGTTGGCAGTGTAAATATCTAGCCACATAATCTGCAATACACTTTTTCATTCCCGACCACCAGAAATTCTGTTTCAAAGCATGATACATCTTCGTATTTCCCGGATGCATGGCAAATTTCGAATTGTGAGCTTCACTCATCACCCGTTTTCTCAAATCGGAGGAATTTGGTACACAGTCTATTTTGAAATTTCAGCATTATTTTCAATCACAAACCCTGGCCTTGGTTTTGAGTTAAATTCCTCCACAATCTGTTTCAAGTACTCATCTTCGAGTTGCTTCTCCTTAATTTCTTCAATGATTGCAGGTTGCGCAGAAATGGCAGCTAAAATTCCGCCTTGTTCTCACAAAACAATTTCGATCTCATTCCTTTCCAGGTCACACAGTAATTTTTTCTGACCAGTGAGCAAACATGACAAGTTTCCTATGGACTTCCGGCTCAAGGCATCTGTCACAGTATTAGCTCTGCCTGGATGATACAAAATCTACAAATTATAATCCTTGATTAGCTCTAACCATCTTCTCTGTCTCATATTCAATTCCCTTTGGATGGAGAAATATTTGAGGCTTTTATGGTCAATATACATTTCGCATGTGGCTCCATATAGCTAATGTTGCCAGATTTTTAAAGCAAACACCACTACTGTCAATTCCAGATCATGCGTTGGATAATTCCTTTCATGTGGTCGAAGTTGTCGAGAAGCATAAGCAATTACCTTTCCATTTTGCGTTAGTACACAGCCCAACCCTTTATATGAAGCATCATTGTAAATTTGAAACCCATCAGTACCATTAGGTAAAGTTAAGATTGGTGCGGTTACTAATCTGGTTTTCAACTCTTGAAAGGCTGATTCACGCTGATCGTCCCAATCAAACTGTACATTCTTCTGCGTTAACTATGTCAATGGCATTGCAAGTTTCGAGAAGTCTTTCACAAATCTTCTGTAATAACTAACAAGTCCCAGAAAACTTCTAACTTCTGTCACATTTGTCGGCTTAGGCCAGTTCACAATAGTTTCAATTTTCTGAGGGTCAACAGTGATATCATCCTTGTTGATTACATGCCCCACAAATGTCACACTGTCAAGCCAGAATTCACACTTGGACAATTTTACATACAATTTCTTTTCTCTCAGAATCTGCAAGGTGGTTCTCAGATGAGTCTTATGTTCTTCCTTGTCTTTAGAATAAATCAGAATGTCATTAATAAACACAATGATAAATTCATCGAGATATTGTTTGAAAACTCTGTTTATTAGGTCCATAAAAGCTGTTAGTGCATTTGTTTCCCCAAATGGCATTAGTTCTGGTATTTGGTCTGGCCACTGAAACAGACCCAGCCAAACTTGCTGCGGGGTGACTGGCATTCCCGGATCCCAATGGACAATCTTTTATCATATGGCCACTTTGCCACACCGGTAACAGGCACCAGATGCACGATAGCATACTCCTCTATGTTTCCTGCCAGAATCTGGACAGTTTGGCACGGTTCCACTACTTCGACCAGACCTATTGGAGGATCCTGTGTTTTGCTTTTCAAAAATGATCGGCCCTTCTTGAAATTAAACCCGGCTCTCTTGCCTTTCCATTCAGCCGGTGGAACTGTAGTTTGTTTCTTTGCTGCCAGAATGGCCTCTGCCATTAGTGCTCTATCAAGTACGTCCACATATGTAGGTAATTTCAGCACACCAGTCATACACTTCCAAGTCTAATCCCTCTTCGAATTTCT
>JAPPVO010007066.1:0-22434 GCA_030407325.1 Camellia japonica
AATGTATTTTTCAAGGAATGTGTGTACTGCCACCCTTTTCATGTCTCAAGATCAAAGGAGTGTGGCACTTGGCTCTCAAGCCACCAATCAAGCGTTTTCAATGCATGATGGCCAAAGAGTCAAGCTTGTACAAGCTTAATGAATGCACAGACAAGACTCAACGGGCCGCCACCCTATCATGCATGATCAAGGGTGACGACGACAAAAGAGATTGGCTCATTTCATCACTTTGAGTATGAAATGGACCAATCTACCTTGTGTTCAATATAACATCCGATTGAACACAATGCAATGCAAACACAACATGCTTATCTTGGTCATGTTTTACTTGTCCGATTCTTGTTTACACATTTTACATTACCGATTAATCCTTTAATCGATTAAGTCCAATGTGTTTGTCCTCTAATGAGAGAGGGGTCAACCAAAGGATGGTTTAAGACATGAGAGAGATCATGCCTTTGGCTAGGAGGAACCCTCATAAGAGGGTTAAAGCCATTGAGCACAAGCTCTATCTCAAACTTAAATACAATCATAAGGTTAACCAACCCTCAAAAAAAATGAAAAAATGAAGAAATTAGGAAGGTTGTGTAGACACCCCATTTTTGACCGTCCTCAAGACTTAGACGTCACCGCTCGAACACTCGGTGGTTACTCATGTCCGTGTTTCGTTTTGAGTTCCCGGAGGTCTCGACTACGCGCCTTGCCTCAGGATCTCTCAACTCGACTGTTCCATGTTCAGTTTTGCACCAAACACTTGTGCTTTTGTTTCTAAGGGTACGGAGTAACTTTTTAGCTACCCCTGCAACCCACCGACCGTGTCTTGAGGCCACCGGCCATGTGTTGAGGCTACCGGCCATTGGTAAAGTATACCATTGGCCGGTCGGCATTCAGTGTGGCCGGCCGGCCATCCTTTTGGCCGGTGGCCTCCTTTTCTGGCCGGTAGCGCTTTTTTGCCTTTTTCAGGCATGGTGCATACCAGCTATGCCAGCTGGAACGCACTAACCCTGCCCCGGGGCATGCATGTGGCTGTTTTGCCCCTTTTGCACCCTTTTGGTCTAGCTTCTTGAGGAAGCTTGGACCTTTGTCTTAGCTTCTCAAGAAGCTTGCCAGCTGTCCTAGCTTCCTCAGGAAGCCTTGCCCCCTTTGACCCTTTTCTTGTTTAGCTTCTTTAAGAAGCTTCAAACCTTTGTTTTGTCTATATATAGAGCCCCCCTCCTCCTTTGTTGAGGGTTAAACGAAAAAAAATAGAGCTTATACATATATTCTCTTATACATCACTCTCTCTCTCTATATTTCCCTCTCTCTCCTCTTTTGTGTGTGTTTTGTGGCCTAAAAGTGTGTTTTGACCTTAGTTTTGCACTAAGACACACACCATCACACCTTGCTTCGACCTTGAGAGGCTTGGAGGGTTTGTTTTTGAGTTTTTGGACTGGTTTTGACCAAAAGAAGAAGGCTGCACCTGCTATTCATCAAGGATTCTTCAAGGGTAACCTTTTTACTTTAGATTCCCCAATCTTGCACTAGACTTTTGCCTATCTTGCTCATTGTTTTAGACTTTGTATATAACTGAAAAAAAAAGTGTTGTATTTTCATGCTTAAGATCTTTCATTAAGGTCATTTTGCTGTTTGGGGCCGACCTCCCCCTCTTAGGCCTCTTTTGGCCTCTTTTTGTGCTCTTTTGTTAAGCTTTGGTTACTTTTGTGTATTGGGCTTCTTACCACTGAAATCCAGTGGATTTTCAGTGGTGAAGAAGGGGTTTTGAGGTCTTGCATAGGGGAGGGACACCACTCTCCCTTGGTCTCTCATTTGTGCATGTTTTTTGCTCCTAATGGTAGCATGCATGAGTAGTTGTTTTTGGCTCCATTTCAGAGGTTTTTAGGTGTTGTTTGGTCATAATATACCTTTCTTTTTGGTCGGATTTGTGGCCCCTTGCATACATATTGCACTTGCCTTGTATTCCTTCATTTTGCCTAGAAATAGGCCATGCATTTAGGCCATGATTCTTGCATGATCTAGCTTAACTTCATGAAGGTTCTAGCATCATTTTGTCATGCTCCAGGACTGTTAGGTGCTAGTTTGATCATATTTGCCATGTTTAGGGTAGCTACTTTGCATTTTGGCTTGTGAGCCTTAAGGGTGTGAGTCATGAGCATGCTTGAATTGGGATGTTTCAGTGATTTGGAGTCATTTTCCATGCTATTTCAGTCCATGAATCATACTTGTATGATCGCATTTATCACCCCTTTCATGCCTTGAAGAGTTGCTTTGTTGTGCCTTGAAATGAGCATTGTACATACCCGTGTGTTTGAGTCACTTGAGCTGCCATATCAGTGGGTTTTGGGGGCTCATTTTGCATGTTGAAACTCTGTTTTGGGTTGTTTAGTTCATGCCATGAGTGGTTGGGGTGGTTGTGGTAGAATCCCCCCCTTTTTGGAGGCCTTGAATGCTCCCATTTTCACATCCATTCCCTAACATGTTTCGGGGTCATCTTTTGTATGCTTTTCATGATTTAATATGAGTGTTTAATGTCCAAGTATATTGCTTTGATGTGTGCTTAGAGTTGTCCTCTTCCATGCTTAAGTAATGAACCTTGATGTGTGCATGCTTGCACACATGATTTGTGCCCTCTTGCACTACTTTTGGTCACTATTTTGGGGTGGGCTGAGGTCTGCCCCTTTGTGGTTCAAGTCCACCATTGCATGATTGTATTGCATTACTTTGGTTTCACACTTGCATTGTATGATAGGATGTATCACATTGCATTTTGTATGATAGGTCACTTCGCATTTGGCATGTTTTGTATCTTTAGCCTTAGGTTGCATGTTGTTGTATACTTGAGCCACATTGCACGCATTGCATTACATCTTGCTTGGTTTGGGGTGTCAAACCAAGTATGAGGATTGAGAAGTGTTCATACTCCAAGTGATGTAACACGTCTCAACCCTCGGTCGCCAATCCCCTTGACCTCAACATGATAGGGTGTTGGCACTCATCTCTTTTGTTGCATGTATTCACATTGAGTTGCGAACCTTGGCCTCTTAGGCCATCATGCATCGAAATGCACAATTGATGGCCCGAGGGTCGAGAGTCATGTTCCCTTGAGTCTATTGCATGATAGGGAGTGTGGCTATGCTTACATTTGCTTGAAATTCCATGCCATACACTGCTTGCCCTCTGTTGCTGTCAACTGTAGGATTCTGCAACAAGAAATGGTCGGGCCGGGACTTGATGCTGACCGACCATCTGTGGCTGGCCGGTGGCACAAATTTTAGCCGACAAGCCCATTCCCATGGCCGGTGGCATTCCGGAGCATTAAAGATGCGAAGTAAAAGGGGTCTGGGGATTTTCATAATTTTCAGAGGAGCTGGGCAGTGTAAACAGAGGCAGTAATGCTATGGCAGCGAGTTTCCGGGCGAGACAAATCAAGCATACATCATCCAAACATTTTGAGGCAGGGCTGTGGCCACTCTAATTCTGCATTTAATTTGTTAATTAATTAGAAGTTCTGTAATAATTAATTTAGCAGTATTCATTTGTTTTGTAATATTTATTCGGACCCTCCGAGCGAGGGCAATTGTGTAATAAGTGTGGGTGAGTGTGTGCATGTCTTCCAATCCCACGTCTTTCTTCCCTTTTATTTACCCGCTTATGATAGTAGACTAGGGCATATTTAAATTAGCATACCTTATGCTATGCATGCGTGCATCCATATACTTGTCTTATATGCGCCGGGCTCGGTACATCATGCTAACTGCATTCGTATTTTAATTCCAAGTTGAGTACTTGTTAATTGCAGCATCTCACATGCCATCCTTAGGATAGCCGAGCCTATTGTAGTTGCATCTTGCATGTGTTGCATTAGCCATCTTAACATAAACTAGGATCATGCATAGATTTCTAACATAGCTCTTGTTTTGGCTTGGAGTACTCTGTAAGTTCTTTTGCTTTAGCATCCTTGCACGCGTGCGAGTGTTGCTATGATAGCATGATTACCATGAGGCTAGTTGCTTATGTGATATAACTGCTTGAACGCCTGTGGATGGAGGTTGAATTACCTAAATTGGAATAAAACATTAAAACTGTGAGTTTTAAGCCCACTAAATAGTGGCGAAACCATCTTTTCTAAAAGCCCACTCGAGGGTGGCAAAACCTATATTTTAGCCTACTTGGGAGTAGCAAACCATTTTCAAAACAAACATGAAATGTTTTGTTCCAATTTAGGCGATTTGGTCTATACTTGTTTGCTGCGCGCATAATATAGTAATTCTAGGCTAATAACCGGAATAAGAGCATATAATGTTTTCAAAACAAGATATCACGGTTAGTAGAGGCCGATCTTTGATCGGGCGAGAGGGGGTGCTCATAGCTGACATTCCCCAATCGTACCCAAGTTCCCGAGCTGAGGCAACTTTGGTGATGACGGACACATGGCCTTTGGCACCGAGTCAGGGTTTCCTAAATTCCCCCAAAATAAAATATTTAGGTGGCGACTCCGTATCTGGCAAAGGTGTCCATGTTTAACACTCCTTTTCTAAAAATCTGTTTTCTCAAAACGATTTGCCGGATTTGGACTCTTTGGTTCAGATTAAGAACCGTAACCAAGACAAGTCCGAACTGTAGCATTGAGGTCCCTCACGGACTTGTTACAGGTTGCAGACTTTTCAGTGCTGAAATGGCATGAAAAATAAAGCTGAAACATGCTAGCAACACATGCACAACATGTTAAGAGCCAAAAGCATTAAAGCTGGTGAAGAGCACCACACTAGAGGCATGCAATATCAAGCTCAAATGACTAAACCAACTCTGGACAGAGCTTAAATATGCCAAAACAGTGGTCAAAACATGCTGAGATAGTAGTACAAAAGGCAAGAAAAACATGCTCACATGTTAGGCTACAAACAAGGCTCAAAGCACAACTCTCAAAAGCAATGAAAGAGTGATATAAGTGAGATAAAGCTATACACACTGAAATCACATGTTAAATGATGCTACTACATGCAATGATCTCATGCAAAACATGTTAGAGGCCTTGAAACACAAAGCTAGTGAAGCCATTTACACTACAACCATGTAAGACAAGTCTTATATGACCAAGAAGGCTCAAAATAGAGCTAAAGCATGCCAAATTAGTAACAAAAATATGCTGAGATCAAGTCTCAAAAGGGTAGAAAAACATGCTCACATGCTAGGTCATCTACACATCCAAACAAGACACAAGGAGGGGAGGCCACCCCCTCCTATTTTGGACCTCAAAACCAAGTTTTTACCACTGAAATTCCCTTGGAATTTAGTGGTTAAAAGGCCAAAAAAAGTTGTTTCAAAAAGCTTGAAAGAAGGCACAACACTTAGCAAACAAGCTACAAAAGAGGGTAAACCACCCCTAACTCCAAAAAGGCCTTAAACCACCATTTTTAAACCTTAAAAACATAGGTTTTTGCAGTTGAAAACTAGGCCAAAAACAGCATGCAAAGGTGGCCAAACAAGCAACTAAAATAAAGCTTAAAAGGGGTGAGCCTTATACCTTTGAAGCACAGCCACAAGCAGCAACAATTCTGAGCTAAAACCAGCTTTGAGAGCTCAAACAAGACCTCCAAGAACCTCAGCTCCAAGGTGAAGGTGTTTGGCTAAGGGTCCTAGAACAAAAGTGTAGAGAATTCCCACTTTCAAGCACAAAATAAGGAGAGAGAGAGAGGAAAATTTTGCTCACAAAATTGTGTAACCCCTCAAAAGGGGGAGAGACCTCCCCTTATATAGAAATGCAAGCCAAAAGCTTGTTTTCATCCCTCCATACACGTGTATGGAAATGACAATCAGCGATCAACAGCTGGCACATAAAATATCTAAAAAATGAGAAAAATGGCCGGCCGGCCACCTCTCCTAGCCGACCGACCACTTCAAGTGGCCGACAAGGAGGACAAGTGGCCGACAAGTGCCAAAAGTGGCCGACAAGGCCTTTCCCCCCTCCAGGCAAGAGGCACCAAGGTTTAGTCCAAAAACAAGCACAAAACAAAGAGGGTTTAGAGGCTCAAAGACAAGACGTTCCGCCGAGAACTTCGAGCACATAAAACAAGCACAAACATTCATAATCATTGTGTACACAAACGATGACGTCTAAGTCTTGAGGTCGGTCAAAAATGGGGTGTCTACATTGACGGACTCTGTAAAATAAACAATTCGGATCATCAAGGTAGGACCCGAAGTAAGTCCCATGAATGGAACAGCTATGGACACAACAGTCACCCCATCTTGCACTAGAGCATTGGAAATGTTTGGGTTTTTTTTTTTCAAGTTCAAATATGAAATTGAGAGAACTTGATAGGCCCATGTAGCCCACTAAAGGTCTCATTTTAATTATTTGAATCGTTCATTTTGTAAAATTCTCTATGTATATCATTTATAAAAAAAAAAATAATTAAAAAAACTAGGTTATTCCAATAATCATAACCTTTTAATTTATCGTTTTTGTCTTTAAAAAAAAAATAAAAATAGATAGTCTATTTTTGAAAACATACTTATCAATTTTTTTGGAGACAAACGTGATAAAATGAAATTGTTATGATTATCAAATTGACTTCATTTTTTTTTATGCATTGAAGGTCTTACAAAATACATGATTTGGATTATCAAAATAATACTCGTAATGGGCCCCCACAAACCCCTCAACTTCTATTTAGTTCATATTTAAACCCAATGGAAATCATCAGCCATGCTTATGTACCTCATCATGGATTTGAGGATTTTTTTGGGATTGAGATCTAATACAAGGTACAACTGAACTAAACTATAATGACTTTTTAGAATTTGTGGTTCCATGATTTTTAATTACTACTAAAAAATATTTTGATATATTCTTCATTATCACAATATCAGCTAATCTGTTGTTTTTGATCAAAACTATTTAGTTGTTCTTTGTTCATTCATCAAAATATACACTAGCGAGCAAATTATATTCATGTTCATTATAATTGATTTCTTGTGTTAATTTTATCCTTCTAATTCATTTCAATTTAGTCTTTTAGTTTTTCAATTCATGTCAAGTTTTTCTAATTGATTATAGAATAATGCTTGGGACCCCCTTTTGGGGTCACCCCCTCACCCCCCCTTTGTCACGTGGCGGATGGTGATTGGAGGAGCAGGAAAAAAAAGAAAAAGAAAAAAAAAAGGGGACCAATGAGAGAGAGAGGGGGTCAAAGGGGATGGGGGGAAAAGGGGGATGAATCATTGTTGTTGATTATATTCGGTAAGAAATTGGACAAATATTAAGACCAAAATAAGTTATTCAAAGAGAATGAACAAATTTCAAATTGAGTAGCTTTATTTGCACACTACCATTCATCTCAACACACACATCTTCTCGTTTTCTTTCGTTATATTTATGTCGCTCAAACAATTTTTCTTTTCGGACAAAATTCTAAAAGATACTCTCTCTGTACACACCTTCTCTATACACCACCAGCCACCACTATCACAATTAACTACTGACACTACCGTGAAGTCCATCTCTTCTTTACAACCCAATCTTTACTTTTGCCTACTATCATCGTCCCCACAAGTGTGCCCCTTAACCTCCACCATAGCGACCTTGCTTTCCAACCACCATCATAGCCTTTCCACAATTCCTCAATCATACTGTCCCACCACTTACCCCTTGCGACTACCACCATCACAACCCTACCCTTATAACGCATCATTCTCGTAACCCCTACCCCACAACGAGAGAGAGAAATCTAGGGTTAGAAGAAAAAAAAAACAGAAAAAAAAGAAAAAGAAGAAGGAATTAAGACAAGAGGGGGGATTGAGTGGCGGTGGAGACAACTACGGGAGTCAGAATAATGTGGAAAGGCGAAGAGAGGGCTATAATAGGGAAAGGAGTTCATTACAGAGGGTGAAAGAAGAATGGGAGAGATGAGATATCTATAGCAGTGACGAAAATGGTAGATGGCATGAACTAAGGTCAGTGTTTGAAAATTGAATAAGATGAGTGTATTTTGGTATTATTTAAAATTTGATAGGTGTGATTTGATAAAAAATAAATATATATAAATAAAAAAAAACAAATTAAGTGTATTGTGAGCTTAGAAATTACGTGTACTAGATCATTAATGGTGTGCAAGTAGAAGTTTCCTTTCAAATTGGATTCTAACCGTCAAGGGATTTTCTATTTACACAATAAAACATCTTCTTACACTCAAATTTTTTTATTTCAATTTTATCTTAAATCAAATTACCAAAAGGTACCAAACCCTAAAAAACTAAAAACCCTGATTTCGTCCTTACATTCATGCCTCTACCATCATCACCTCGACCTATTGGCACTACCCACAGGCCTCTTTCCCACCCTCCCACCCATTTCTTATCACCACTTGTCTTCTCATCTTTCATTTTCTTATTTTTTTCAAATATGAAACCCTACGTTTCTTTCCCTCTCTCTCTCTCTCAGGGATGGAGGAGCGCTAGATCGTATAGTTAAAGGGGAATGGAGGGGGTGAACGGGGATTGGGTTGCAATCGTGTAGGGAAAGAAATAACTGGTGTGGGTTGCAGTGAAGGAGGTTGGGTTGCGATTGCGCAGTAGATATGCGGTAGGTTTGGGTCACAGTGGAAATGTGATGTCTCGAGTCTCAAACCAAACTTGAACGTGCATCTTGGATTTATAGTTTTCTTTTTTGGAACCTTAAAGGGTTGTGTTGTATCGATGTTTGGGAATTTGAACTTGTTTAAGTTCTTTTTAATGTAAGACCGAGTTAAAATTTTTGAGTTTCTGGCATAAGGACGAAAAATAGAAGTGATTGGAATCACCTCGGGAAGCCTTGTACTAGAACAGGTGGTTCCACACGTACGGGGCCTAGAGTCGTACATATGGAATGGTGGTTGCACGTGCAGAGAAGAAGAGCTAAAAGTTTTGGAGTTTGCTTTAATTGCACGTACAGTGGAGGATTTTCCCACGTACAGCTAGGGTTTCCACACGTGCGGCCAATAGCATGAATGCCTCAATTTTTTAGCCTTTCAATTCATTTCTTGTCCTCTTTCTCTCAAACTCTTTCTCGCTCTCTCTCTCTCTACAATTGCATGACGACCCCAACATGCATATCATAATTATATTTATTTAATTATGTGTTAATTATTAATTATGATATGTGCCATGTGATTAATTTGTGTTATTTGTCTGATTTTTAAACTATCTATTACGATTTTAGATCAGAATTTGAAATTGATAGCTTAAGTGATTTCAAAAATCAAAAATTGGCTACATGAATGGACTGATTGAAATTTTTAGAACCATTGATAAGTTTGACTAAAAATTGATTCAGTTTGATTAATTAAGTTGTGTTTGATTATCCTAATGTTCTAATTAATGTATTAAGCCATCCTATATATATATATATGAGCCTTAAGCTCATTTTGAGCTCAACTCCTTCAATCTTGAGATCATTTTTGCTGGAGAGTTCCTTTTAGAGAGAGAAAGAGAGACTTCACTCTAGAGAGAGAAAGTTGTAGTTGTGTTGAATTGATGAAGAATTGATGTAGCTTAAGGGAAATCATATCTAAACCTTGAAGATTCAAGACTCTAGGTAAGAATTTAACTCTCAATTCTTGAAGATAATGTGTTTTAGAGTTAAGTCATGAAATTAACATGATCATTTGCATGTAATTTGTTAAAGGATGTCATGGAAGTGTTGTAGTTTTACATGCATGCATGAATATATGAAGTTTTAGCAATTTGAGTTTGGTTTTGATATCTTTATTGAGTTTGAGAGTTAATTTGTACATGCATCTTTGATTCATCATGTTTTAACTCTTAAATTCATGTTTTGGAAAGGAGTTTTGTACATGCATGGAGCTTTTGAGCTCAAATTTTTTAAATTCATGAGTTTTGAGAAAAGAGCTTGGAAAACCTTACATGTTTTTGAGTTCAATTTTGGGTGAAACAAAGAGATTTTGAGCAAATGATTTTTGAGGGATCATGTATTTATGTTTGTTGAAGAATTTTCAAGCTTAAAGAACAAACCATGTATGAGTTTTGCTTTTGAATTGTTGTTTGGAAGCTCAAATTCTGTTATGGAAAACCCAGAAATTCTACAAACTGCTCGAGCGATCAAGTGGTGGCTCGAGCAAACTTGACGAACTCTCAGTACTTTTACAGTCTTTGTAGACTACTCGAGCGACCAAAGGTTGGCTTGAGCGAACTGACTATATGTTTTACATCCACTCGAGCGACAAATAGTTGGCTCGAGCGCACATTAGACCCATCCAGTACTTTTGCAGACTTTTGTGATCGCTCGAGCGACCAATAGTTGGCTCGAGCAAAGACCCCTGTTTCAACATATTTTGAAAAGATGTTTTAAGTCCGTTTTTCCATCAACATGTCTTTGTGAGCATTAGGCATGTGATATGAATCATTGAGGATTAATAAGTAAGAAACCAACATAAGGAATTGTATTAGATAAGATAAGAAGAATTATTCAATTCGAATATGAGTTACAATGTATATGGTTATGTGTAATGTGTAGGTTCGAACGTTAAGGAAAAATACCGAACTAGTCGAGGTGAGTAATGTCTTTGTAACGGTATTTTTGTATGAACTATTTTGAAATTAGTTTTGCTATGCGATGAATTATGAAACCTACACTTTGTACAAGTTATGAGATATGACAAGATTTTCGAGTAAGTACTTTAAGACGCTAAGTTATGCTTTGAAACTTCGAATTGTGTACAATGTGATAAAATTTCTGAAAATGAGATTTGTTAAAGAATGAATGAGTTTCCTTTTGAACGACAATTATGAAAATGTGCTTTGATCATTCGATAACTACTATTTTGTCTATGATCCGTAAGTGACGATCTGTATAAGTTATTGAACCATTGTAAACGTTATGTATGATGTCGATCTTTTATGATTGTTCTGTATAATTTCGATAGTAATCGTTCTGTGTGGTATCTACACGTAAAAGATATTCCGAATGAGCTCAATAAGTATAAGTCATCTAAGTGATGTTCTGCATTCTGTATAAGGCACCATTGTGATGTTCTGCATTCCGTATAAGTCATCAAAGTGATGTTCCGCATAAGTCATCATGTGTGATGTTCTGTATAAGACACCAATAAGGGTGTTCCGAATAAAGTCATTCTATATGAATGTTCCGTATGGTATTTCGGCAAAGTTAAATAAGGCCTTCGGGCACTTCGCACTATGTTAAGTTATGAAAGGTTTGATAATTGTATTTGTTATTATGTGTTTTTGAAATAAGTTTTAATTATATTGTTTTGATAAGTTATGAGACTCATTCATTTAACCCCTTATATTGAGATTACTCATTGGACTTCCAGCTCACTCCGTTTATATATATATATATATATATATATGTATGTAGGTGAGCATCTAGAAGTCCAACATTAGAAGCTACTTTAGAGTCAACCCTTTTTGTAAAGCCACCCGAGATATGCCTCTGCACCGAGGCCTTAGTTCTTATTTTGGCCAAGCTCGAGAAGCTTTGGTTTTGTACAGTTTCTTATGTTATAAGTCTTTGATCTTGGGTTATGTATCTATAAGATGAATGTTGTAAATATTATGGTATGATGTGAGATGTATGGTATGTATGCTTCTGTTCATAGCATGTATGCATAGCTCAATGGACAAATTGTATACTCTGCTTCTGCTTCAGGCCCCAATATTAAATAAATATTTTTGTTAATTCTGTCTTTAAGGCCGGGTAATCTGGGACTACCAGCCGGTTAGGGTCTAAACCTATAGGGGCGAGTTCAGGTCGTGACAAATCGTTTCTCTCTTTTTCTCTCATCTCTGTCTATATACAAACCCTTAAACATTTACACTATCTTTTGATCTCATGAATCCATTGGGAGTTTGATACTAGTTCCTTATACCAAATTGAAGAGTGTGTCGAGGGCTTCATTTTGACTGATGGAGATCGAATTCTAGCGAAGTTGATTTTTGGGCTTTTCTTCTCTTCTTTCTTTGAGGTAGGAATTTCTTTGTTCCTTTTTAATACCTCGTTATAAATAGACATGTGGTAGTTTTATGGTATTAAAAACTTGAGTTGTTGGGTGGGTTTTTTTTTTTTTTTTTTTTTAAAAAAAAAAAAAATATGTAACGTGGGTGTTTGGGAATTTATTATTTTAGTAGGCTATTTTAGTTTTGGCTATTTTAGTAAGCTAAAATATTATGTTTGGAAAGATGATTATATTTTTTTGTAGTTGGATGTGATTTTTGTGAGAGAAAAAGTGAAATGATTATGGATTTGATGTGATATTTTGTCTTATTAACTATTTTAGTCTATTTTGTCTTTGTGTGAATTTTAGCCTAAATTAGGCTAAAATCCCACTTCCCAGATAGCCCCAATGAGGGTTAGGGTTTCATGAGCTAGAGTCAAATCTTGTGTTTTGTTGTGGATTTATGAGATTGTATGCTTGAGAAATATGTTTAAGTGGTTTTGAGTAAAAATCCCTAATTATTTGTTTAATGGCTATGAGAAAAAGGTAAAAATTGATGATATTATATTATATGGATCATGTGGAGTATGGTGTACCAAAAATGTGAAAATAGGCACAAAAGAAAATAAAGAGGTCATTATGAACATAAATTGTGTTAATAATTGTTGATGATCTCATAATGGTTAAGTGGTAACAATTGTTATGAACTCGGGATTTCGGAGAAATCAAAAGGGTGTTAGAATGTTGTGTATTAGGTGACAGGGTTGGTTTTGGAAACCAATTAAGGTTCCAAATACTCTTTTGTGAAATTATCGATTTCAGGAAAAACTTATAAATTTGTTAATCTTGTTTATAAGGATTGTGATGAAAGGAGTAAGTTCCATTTTATTGATTGCTTTTGAGAAATGGGACCTATTAGTGTTGTAATTGTGGGATTTGATTATTATTTGACAAGTTGGGTGTTGAAAATTAAAGAGATGAGATTAGTAATTTGTTATGGGTATTGGGAAATTGGAGTAAAGGGAAATAAACTTTTGAAATCATTAAGGGGTTTATATACTCTGTGAAATGAGAAATGAAAATGAGTAATAAGAAGAACTGGCGATTTTTTTTTTTAAAACAAGTAAATAATTGTATTCGTGATGAAATTACTACTTGTTGAACCAAAACTTGAATATTTCGAACTGGAATCAATTGGGAAAAAATGATAGAAGTTTTGCAACGTATGACTATTGATAACATCTAAACCAATAGGACAGAATTGAATTCACAAAATTGACTCATGTCATAATTGTTGATGAATGGCAATTGCAAAGTCAAGTATGAGAATTGGTCCTTATTGTTTTAGAGGTTGTGTCCTTGACCATCAGTGGAGGATGGTATTGATGTTGAATAAATTGTGAATTTTGGAATAATGTGCCAATTGTTGAGATGGACGAAGAAAGCACATTGATATGGGTTCCTCTCCTCTCTAGATTTGCGTCCAGTAAAGTTTGGCACTTTAAAATGGGTTCCTCTCCCCTCCGGTTTGCGCTCGGTAAAGTGTGTTGCAGTAGTTATGGCATGACAAAGCTGGGTTATGTTATGTGATAGTTTTGCATAGTTTATTGTCATACTTGTGTTGTGATAAAAAGGGGTGCATCATTGCCTTTCCATGCTTATGATTGGTAATCTATGGTAATGTGTGTTGACGTGTCTATTGTTGCATGTATATATATATAGTTGCCCTTGTGACTGTAATGTCTTGATATGCGTAGTGGGTTAATTGTTTAATTATTAGGAGACTGTGATAACGTAATTAATGATTGAGATTCATAATGAAAATAATTGACAGGTACGAGAATCTGTTTTAAGTGTATAAACTTGTGTTCAAAAAACAAAAATTATTGTGAGTTTTCTTGTGATAAGAAGTGGTTGTTTTCTTGTCCTGGGAAAATGTACTTATGTAAGTATATTTTGAAATATGAAATGTCACATTACCTATATATGTATATACGTGGAGTATTCATGATCATAACTATCTATATATTGCTATTGTTTAGTATCACTGGGTTCTCTACTGGAACTTTGTTGTTTATCTCACGTTGTGAACCATTTTCAAGTATGGAGTGAAGACTCGTACAAAACTTGAAATTTTTATTTGTTGGCCACGTGGCCTTATATTTATAGGCAGAATGCCAATATGATGTAAAAGGGTTAATTCCTTTGTTAAATGTATTTGGTGATGTAAGCTTACAGGCTTGTATTGTAATTCATTGCATATATGCGAGAGGGAATGTTGTAGAATTATTGGTTTCTTCATTGCTTCAGCATATTTATCATTATTGAAATGGACTCATTAAAGGATACGGTAATATTACTCAAGTAATAAAAGTTAGGGCATTACAGGAAGGGTTGCCAGCGGGGTTGTTCACTGTGGTGGGAGTTACCAACAATGGATGGATAGAAGACTGTGTAAGGGATTGCTAGTAGAGAAGAAGATGGTCGATGGGGGAGTTGCCGACAATTTGTCTTAAGAGCACACTTTTTAGCCAAATTGTTTACATCATTCTTTGGACTAAGAATTACAAAAGGGGCCAATCTTTTCTTTCAACCATTAATGAACTAGAAACGTTTTTCAAAAACTAAGTGTTTTTTCTATGTAAAATTGCCCTCCGCCATGAAATTTTTATTCTCATAGCCTTTTGCATTTTTGATCATGACAATTGATGCAATATTTTTTTCACCATTCACAGCCTTTAATGGCGTGGAAAAAAAAAATTAAAAACTCACAAAATATAGTTTTTATAAGGATTTTTAATATTTGCCTCCATTGACAAATGTTGACGAATGTCTACATCAAATTCGTTATTTTGATCATCAAGTTTACTCATCACTCTATCAAAACGACTTTGTTTTTCTAACATCAAATAAAATTGTAATGGGTTGTTGTTTGAAATTTTTGCCAATCAAGTGAACCAATTTCTTCTTTTAGGGATAAAATTCCATTCTCACCCCCAACACATTTAATTTTCACAAAGCCAAATCATTTTATCTATTTTTCTCAGCATGCCAATCCATGAAAATCCACTTATTGGAACTTCACATGACTATGTTTTACGAAATTCTTTGGACTGTGTTTTATGTCATATTTAGAACTTCTTCGAAGGTCCGAATTAGCATGACTCCTTCCTCTAGCTCCAAATTGATAAATAAAAAAAAAAAATTCAAAGTCACAATTGATAGACAATTTGGCTACAAAATTTGCCAACAACACCAATAAGTTTCAACAAGTGATTCAAAGAAACAAATGATGGAAGTGAAACAAGAAATTAAAGTCTAATAAAAGATAGTTTCATTAATATTCAAAGGTCATGTTTGATTCACAAGATTAATAGTGAAGTATTAATAATCCTATTAAATTAGTGTGGTATTCACTATCCAATTGGATTAATATCCATTGGATTAATAATCTCACCCCTACCTCATTACTAATAATCCTACAAATTTGTTGGATTAATTATCCATTGGATTAATAATCCTAAACCAAAATGTTAAAACAAACATAGGATAATTGGGCCCACGGATTAATAATCCCAATCCCATGCTCTAATCCACCCAATCAAACATGCCCAAAGAGAACAAAATTCCTATCAGTGCACACAATTTTGTTCTTGGTTACAAACTAATACAATTTGAAACCAAAATTTTTGTCTTTGGAGGGTAGAATATTAGAGATCCACAATTACATGGCAATGAATTAGGCCTTATATAGTTAGGTTTTGTAACAAATCAAAAGTCGATATGTTACTTACAATGTAATTATAGGTGAAATCAAGGGATGCTAACTCAATATTTTTCTAAAAATATTCATTTACTGTAGATGAGTTTTTCTTTTGAACTTGGATTTTATTTATTTTTACTGACCACTTTAAATTTCTTTCATTTCAAAAATTCATCTATTGTAGAGGACAGAACAATACAACAAATAAAAAGCATACAAAATTTGCAAGAAAAATGCATACAAGATTTTTCCACTCCTATTTGGTAAGATGATTCTACTTGTCAAATGAGAAAGAGCGAGAAGAAGAAAGAAGTATTTGGATGCAAATACAGTATTTTTCATGTGATAGTTATTTTGAAAGTGATTGGTTTTTCCATTATTTTTAAGTTGCGGTTTTATATTGATTGGTGTGGACTAATGTGCACCTACAAGTTTTTCAAACAAGCGATAAAATAAAATCCCCAAGATTTTTATTTTTTTTAAAAAAAAAAAAAAAAAAAAAAACAGAGAAAGAGGAGAAAATTCTATTTCTACACACCTAATTAGCTCAACACACACTTGATAAAATATTAATTTAATCCTGAATAAAAATGACCATAATAGACATCCAACAGCATCCATAATTTCTGTACACATCTTTTAAGAATAAAAAAATCTTAATATACACTTTTTGAGTTAAAAAAATTGAAGCCTAATATATATATATATATATATTTCTACAATTCACTGATTTTCTAGCGCTGCAATGGTTGGAATTAAACCCTAATATATATATATATATATATATATATATATATATATTCCTAAAAAATTAAACCCCAAAAAATTCACTCGTTTTCTAGTGCCACAATGGCTGGAATCTTGGGGATTGGGCAATGTTCTGTTGTGTACGGATAGTGAACTTCTGATTAAGGGACTCTTGGGGTAAATGATAACTCAGATAGATATTTCTACAATTGTAGTCTTTAGAGTATATTAAAACTATGCTAGTTTGTCTTTGCAAGTTTGGGTAAATCAAAAAAAGTACATGCAAAGGAGAGGTAAATGGGGTGTATATAATAATATTTGAGTGAAGGATATAATTGTAATTTTTTGTACAGATTGAGAAAATTAATCAATAAATAAATTAATAGGTGTATTTATTGAGAAAAAATGTGTCCTAAATTAATTAAGTGTGGAAATAAAATTTCCCAAAGAGAAGAGCTTATGAATTGCTTTAGTAAAAATGCAGAATAGGAAGAGAGGAGCTGGGGTTAATACACATACTCACATAGGAAATAACAATCAAAAAGTAAAATATGCATATTACATTGTGGGAGCTGAATAAATTTGACTTCTCAAGTGGAGGATGGACCAGCCCAAACAATGTGGGCCCAATAAAGCCCAAAGAAGGCCATGAGGAGGGCCAAGTTGCATGGAACGGAGATCAAGGATAATGACATTATAAAGGGAGGAGGCATAGCTCAGAAGGAGGTATGAAAAAATATGAACTCAAACCTAGAGGAACATTAACCAGAAAGTTTTCCTCAAGTCTACCTTATCCGTCAAAGTGCTAATTCTGATATCCCTGACCGGAGCTGTTCCTTTGTTTCAGGTGACTATTGAGGGACTGCTACAAGATCTGCTTGACAAACGAGTATTCCAAATCCACCTCCCCACATACATATATATAAAAATCCTGCAACTACCAATAACCACACTAGACACTACCACCCTATACAATCTAACAACTCTCTCTTAATCTCCTCTTCTACTAACCACCAAATGTTCCTTCCAAAACATAGCATATAATACACTGAAAAGATCCATGGAATTAAAACCCTCAGTAATGTACTGCTGCCCTGCGTGTAATTTTAAAACATTGGACACAAGATTTTCATCAGGATCAATAGCAACATCAGGCATCCCTTCAACACCAGCATTTATTTAAATCGACCTTCTTTCTCAGAGAGTGATATGGCCCATTCCGCAGCTTGTGTCCTGCAGTATGTTTATGATGAACTTCCTAATCTCTCTCCTTCAGCCTATATGCCAGAATCTGAAAGAGCTCAGAAAAAAAGAAAATTAAAAAAAAAAAAAAAAGTTTTAATCACCAATAAATATTGAAGTGATTCATATTCTTCTTGAAAGCAATTAAGGCAAAATACATCTTTCGGAATGGAGTTCCTCAAATATGGAGTATAAGTATGATAAAAATGTATGCAAACAACATTTTTAATTAATTAATTTAATTACAATGGGAAGCTCTAGCCTAGTCACGGTACAAGATTTGTCCAACCCCTCATACATATCTCTTTCTTGAAATCTTTAAACGGGAAGAAGAGTTTTCTCTCTCTTGATGATAAACTATGAAGCACGTGTACAGATACAGTTATGGGTACTGATACGAGTATGTTGATACAATTACGGGTATGGCTAGTTACGTTTGTAAAAAATATTTATTTTTGATTTGAAGTAATGCAAAAATTAGTTAAATGATTTAGTTGTTAAAATTCAATCTACAATTCACATTTAATGCCAAAATATAAATTGAAATTAAATGTCATTATATTAAATAAATTATAAACGATAGGTTAATTTTAAAATCATACTAAGCATTAATTTTACCTATGTATTAGAAGAAAATATTGTTTTAATTGAGGTATGATACGACTTGAGTATGCACTAGGTACATCTAGGATACAACAAAAATTAGGAAGGAAAAATTATGTACGTATTTCGTATACTCAGTACGTATCATATGAAATACCGGTACCCTCTATTAACAAAATCTTACGATTCGCAATTCGATTCACAATTCCATTCGCAATTTCTACAAAATCAATACAAACCTATTGGTGAATATATTTTAAAAGCGAATCTCTAGTGAATTGCATGATTCACAATTGATTCACGATTTGATTCATTTTTTACGATTCATACAATTCTTGAAACTATCATGGGTACTTTAAAGGGGCCAGAGGGCTTAGGCAAGGTGACCCCATGTCTCCCTACCTTTTTGTACTTGTTATGGAGATTCTGGCTAGAATTTTGGCTGCCAAATCTGCTCACCCAAACTTTAAATTCCACTGGAGATGTGAGAAGACAAAGATTGTCAATCTTTGTTTTGTAGATGACCTGATGATCTTTTGTAGAGGTGATACCTTCACTGTTGGGGCTATTAAGGAGGGCCTTGATGAATTCCAGTCTCTATCTGGGCTGTCTCCTAGCCCAAGTTAAAGCCACATTTTCTTTTCTGGTTGTGAGAAAAAGCTTAGGGATGAGATTACTCAAATTGTTAACTTCAAGGACGGATTCCTTCCTGTTAGATATTTGGTGGTCCCTTTGATTTCCACCAAGTTGAAAGCTAGTGACTATAATCAGCTTGTTGAGATAATCACTAAGAGAATTAAGAGTTGGACCAACAAATGTCTCTCCTATGCTGGCAGAGCTCAATTAATACAGTCTGTCCTGTTTTCCATGCAGGTATACTGGTCATCTTTATTCATTCTTCCCAAGAAGATTATTAAAGCCATTGAATCCCTTCTTAGGTCTTTCTTTTGGTCTGACTGTGAGCTTAGAACCCATGGGGCTAAAGTTTCTTGGGAGAATATCTGTTACCCTAAAAATGAGGGGGGTTTGGGGTTTAAATCTTTAGAAATCTGGAATAAAGTTGCCATTGCCAAGCACGTTTGGTTTCTTTTTTCTGGGGGTGAACAATCAATGTGGTGTCAATGGGTCAAGTCTTGCTTAAATGCAAGAGCTTTTGCAGGGTTAAAATGCCTAGTGCTCCTTCTTGGGTTTGGAGGAAGATTCTTTCCCTTAGATCTATCATTTACCCTCTGATTAAGCACTGTGTTGGGAATGGGGAAATGATTTTCTTGTGGTTTGATAACTGCATCCCCTTAGGTCTCTGTGGGCTAAGTTTAGGGACCGTATTATTGATGACTCTGCCCTTGGCATGGAGTCTAAGGTCAAAGATATTGTTGATAATACTAGTTGGAAATGGCCTGCTGCTTCCTCTTGGGCTTTGAAGGAATTGATTGAGAGCACTCCTTATACTCTCCATCCCAATAATGGCCCAGATTCTGTCAGATGGCTTCCCTCCTTTGATGGGAAATTTTCTATCACTTCCACTTGGAATTATTTGAGAAAGTCTGGGGATAGAATATCTTGGCTGCCATTCTCTAGGGCCCCCATAATATCCCCAAGGCTAGTTTTGTAACTTGGATGGCAATCCTTGGTAGATTGAATACTGGGGATAGACCGAGATTGTTTGGCATTTCTCAATCTGCCGAATGTGTATTTTGCAAGGACTCTTGTGAAAATCACAATCATCTGTTTTTTGATTGCCTTTTCTCTTCTAGAATCTGGACTTGTATTCAATCTAAGTTGAATGTCTCTTGGCCTGTTCTTCAATGGCCTGGTATTACTCAGCTTGTGGCTCTATCTGCTAAAGGTAAATCTATTAGAGCTATTATTGTCAAACTGGCCTTCACTTGCATTGTATATCAACTGTGGATTGCTAGAAATAATAGAATTTTCAGAAAAGAGATGATTCCTGAGAAGGTTGTTATTAAATGCATTGTGGATATGATTAGATTTCGTATGATGTCTATAACTAATATTACAAGGCATTCAAGTGATAGCTGGTTCCTGAATTCTTGGAGGCTTCCCCACACCATTCTGAAGACCACACAGCCTTTGAGTGATGGGAGTTCAGTACATATGGGTTGAGTGAAGGCGAGCATAAATCTGAGGGATTATCTAATTTTTTTGGCTATTTTTTGCAGGAAATTGGGCTGTTCTATGTCTGCATTGAGAGGGTGAAATTACCTTATCTGAGGGTTGAGTGTTTGTGAGCTATATACACTTCCTAACCATCATCCATGGCCACATTGAGTGCTAACAATTATTTTTTCCTATTGTTCTGTTTCTTTGCAGGTTGTATGGAAATGATATGTTTTGAGTGTTGTGAGATTCGATATAGTGGGCCGAGTGTTGTGAGAATATTTATTGTGTGTTTGTGCAAATATACAGTCACTGATGTGTATTTTCTGCTGTTGTATAGCTGGCACTTCTGGAACTTAAGTAACTGTCTATCTTCGGCAGGGTCTGCTAAATTCTGGACGATGGCAGCAAGGAGGGATGGCTGCTTTAGGCGCCTCAAGCATGAAGAAAGTTTTTATTTAAATTGTATACATCCGTTGAATCCGATATACTATGGTTCTGTTGTTTGGGTGGAGATTTTGAAATTCTTTTGTCGGCCTACCCTTACGGGCTGTGTAAGGGATAGTCCCTTTTTGTCTCCCTTTTGTATCAGTTTTTGTGCTTATGGAATGTGTTCGTGGTCCACATATAGTTTGTATGAGGAGCCTGAACATATTTAAGGTATCAAATCTGTTGTGTAGGAGTTTGTCTACCTACCTGTGATTTAATTCTTAGTTATTTAATTGTTTGGTTTTTCTTATCCATCCAGTTAATAGCTTTGGATTTTCCAGGTTCTTTTTTCTTGGTTTTGTTTGTGAGTTGTTCTTGTCTCATCTTGTTCTCTGTTGGCCTGCCTTTTTAGGCTGTTTTAGGCTGGTTGTTCTTGTTTGTTTTGTTGGGGTTAGGGCCTGGGGCATGCCCCTTGTATTTGTGTATATTTTCTGTTTTTAATTTATGACTTATTCACCCAAAAAAAAAAAACATATTTCGATTATTTTTTTCTGCATTTTTTCAATAAAAATGACATAATATAACTTCTAATAGTGCTTAGTATAAAAATAACCAATATATATACATAATTTGTTGTTATTTTGAGAATTATAAAGCTTTTAATAAGATTCGAGAGGGGTTGTTTGGGGTGTCCTAAATAAGTGCACTTTTTGTCTTTTTGGACTAAAAAATTGAAGAAAAAAATATGGATGTTTGGGTTAACTTTTTGACTTTTTATGGAAAAATGTGTACTAAAAAATTGTATAAATTAGTGTGTAGGGAAAAATTAGGATTGGGAGTTGTGCAGCCGTAATTTTTGACTTTTAGTAAATAGTGATAACTTTTTAACTTTTTGAGTAACTTTTTGACTTTTTGACTTTTTGGCAACTTGCCAAACTTGGACCCAACATGTTTTTAACCTTTTACCTTTTAAAGTGCTTTAGGTTTCAAAATAAAGGAGTCCAATTAATTTTTTCTTATTATTAGATCATGGTTATTTGTAAATATATATATATGCTTATGAAATATCTATATCGTTGTTAAGTGATTTTTACTTGAAAATTGAAAATTTATCTTTATTTACTTTATTTGTTAAAAATGGTTGATAAGCAATATCTACAAAAGGGAAAAGGTAATATGATAACCTTATATGGGAACCTATGTTAACTTATTACCTATTAGATCACGTGATTATCATTCAAAATAATATTTTCATTGATTTAAATATAAATATTTTATATTTATAAGATACATTTAACATCCAAATATGTTGATATACTTTTCCAAGTAATTTAGAAAAAGTGACCGAATTTTTACGATTCACAATTCTATTCGATTCACGATTTGAATCCTAATTTGACAACTATGCCGGTACCCGGTAAATACCCGGTACGGGTATAGGTACGGCATGTTTATCGAAGTAACTATGCTTGGTAGATGATAAACAATAGAGTAATGCTAGGACCCCAAATGTTTTGCCAATGTAGGTCCCACACCCATGTGAAACATTTGGTAGAACATTTGGTAAAACATTTGGAGTCCCTA
>JAPPVO010007067.1:0-11226 GCA_030407325.1 Camellia japonica
TATATATATATATATATAATGTTGGTGGAAGAGTTGGTTGGATAACAATAACAAAAAAATAAATAAATAAAAAACAAATATCTAGATATTTAGTTCCCTTAGCCATTAAGCTACCTTATACTCTATAAATTGAGAACTTGTCCAAATCCACTCCCACGTTTTTCAACAGCCTAAGGAGAGGGTGAGAGAGGGAGAGTTGGCTCAAGGGAAGTAGAGAAGTAAGAAGAAGAGAAAAAAAAAGGAAGAGAAAAAGAAGGAATTCTTGAAGGTAAGAACATATCTCTCCCTTAATTTCTCCAATCCTTTCATCAACTCATTCTATTGTCTAGTATGTCTCTTGTGTTACAAATTAATGGTAAATAGGGTTTTTGGTGTGTGTGAAAGTATGGGTATGATATAGTGTCATTGTCTTGCAAATTTGTGAAATTAGACACTGCTGTAACTTCTCTAATTTAAAAGAAATATCAAATCTATCTAATTCTCAAATCTGAATTTATTTTAGGATTTTTATGTGTTTAGAGCTTGTGACAATTTTATTAGCTCCTAATTGTGTGTTTTTAGGGCTTGGATAATTTGTTGAAAAATCTGGTCCTGAGTCTCTGAAAAACAGTCCACTTTTAGCAATTTTATAAAATTCTAGAAACATTATCTCATGTTGGTTCTTCTGTCAAAATTTATAAATCTGAGTCCTCTTTCCAACAGATTTTATTTGAGTGAAAACCGTTGGGTAGATTGAGAGAAAAGCTAGTTTTCCCAAAGGGTGACAAATCTGGACAGATTTTCGAATATAATTTGTAGATGAATTTTTGGAGGGGCTGTGCAACTTCTGAAAATTGGAACTGAAACTAGACAGATTGAATACTGTTTCTGTGCAATTTCAGCCCCTAATTTGACCTAGAAGTATTTTTACCAAAGCGTTCTTGTTAGCCCTGCAGAACCAAACAGTGCTGGAAATTGTGTTCTATTATGTTATTTGTCTCTAAGTGTTTCAAAGCATTTCTAATGTTGTTTTCTTGCCTTACTATACTTATGAATGATGATCATGGACTATACTTCCTCTCGTATGTTTTTCGCATACTCTTTTATATGACCGAATTACCGAATGTGACTAACTTACCTAGCAAAAGATCTAATAAACGGGAAATGATAAGGGGCTGGTAATGGGTGACGTTCATCTTAGTGTTTTAGAACAATTTTATACATATGCATGACATGAATTATGATGGGATTAATACCAAATGGGTTAAGTCTTGTGTAAGCGTTTTGAGCGAGCCCCTAGGTTGACACGGATGTATTCAGACTCTATGTGGTGGTTTCAGGGTGTAAGCGAGCCCTAGGCACGATTTGGGGTGTAAACGAGCCCACTTGTTTGGCCGTCCCTTTTGAGGTCCATCGATGTTGCTGACCGGTAAATAACCGGGAGTTGGGCATGGGTGGTAAGGTCTGCAAAGCAGCAAAAGGGGGAGTTCTGAGTAGTCCGGTGTTTAATCTTGTGGTTGGGTAGAAGGATCTCTTTGAGGGGTTCTAGATGCCTAGTCTAACTACTAATTCATAAAACCTTAACGTAAGTATGTTATGTTACCTGATTTGTTTTGTGTATGGTTGATTGATTGATAGAAGATATAGGGGTGTGTGTGTTTTTACTGGGCATTCCAAGCTCATGGCATGTTATGCCAGGTGAAGAAGCAGCTTACGACGGGGAAGATTATCCCGAAAACAATCAAGATGAAGTTTTAGAGTCGTGATTCACTTGAAAAATTTGGACTAGTAGTTTGTTTTTGTTTTCTCTCTCCTTTTACCTTTTGGTTTGACAGTGTTTTATAAACCTCTAGTGGAACTCAAATCAGTTATCTATGTTATAACTCTGCTTATATGTGTATATTAAAATATTGTGGTTATCTCTTTTGTTTGAGTTGTACTTTATATATATTTCTCTTGTTGTCTCAAATTTTGGGGCGTGACACATATGAATTTTTTGAAAAGTCCCAACACATATGATTATTATCCCTCATAATAATACTTTAATGAATGCATTAAGAATAAGCATAAAAAAATTCCTTGAAAAGTACAACACATATGATTATTATCAAAATATTAAACTTTAATATAATATAAAAAACAAGACATTTAATTCATTGAAAAGTCCAACACATGATTATTATCAAAATATTAAACTTCAATATAATATAAAAAAGAAAAAAAAAAGAGAAGAAGACATTTAAAAAAAAAGGTATTTAAAAATCACAATTCACATATATATCCCCTAATCAGCATTTATTACATTTTTTCAATCCACGTGTCTTTCTACATGCCTGCATTTATTGATTTGGTCAAAATTCTCTAATCAGCATTTAAAATCCCCTGATACAGATAATTATAGATACAACCCGTGCATAGTTACTGCAGTACCCTTTGCAACTTCTCCCATACACTATGGTTAATGATAAGATTGTTAAATTATTTTTATAAAAATTTTTAAAAAACATAATTTATATATTAAAAAAAATCTAAAACAAATATAAATATTTATAATTATAATTATCTTGTGCATAGCACAGGTGATAGGCTAATATATATATAGAAATCACAATTTATTTATCAGAATGAATATAGTGCGCACTTCCTAACGAGTGCATATCCGTGCATCCTATTATAAATTAACGTAATTTTATCATAAAATTTTATAATATTAATTATAAAATACGTAATCTCGTTGCAAATTAATATAATAAAATATCTAAAATTTTGTGATTGATGTTACAAAAATTTATGATTTGATTATAACATTTTTTGTTATGTCAATTTGTGGTAAACTTACGTATTTTGTAATTGATATTATGAAATTTTATAATAAAATTATGCTAATTTATTATAAGATGCATATAATATACACTCCTAAAGCTGATAAACTTACTTTTATTATTATTTTTAGATGGTCATTTTACTTTTAAAATGATAATAGGTTGATGAAATTTTCTTTTAAAATGCAAGTGTTTGAGTGAAATATATCCCAAATATTTGACATTTTTTTAAGACTACATATCTCGGTTTTATGTACTCTTTATATATATATATATATTAGTAAAGTATGCCCGTACAAGGCATAAGCTATTTACACATAATATTTTAATTTTAAATAAATTAAAAATATATTTCATGAGATTTTTTTAAATATAGATTGCTTTTTGTAGTTGTAGAAACTAATATCTCACCCTTTTGAGTTCTTAACTGCATAATAGATGATTCATATTGTTAATTAATAATTTTTAATAATAGATGATTCATTAAGTTCTTAATTGCATAATAGATGATTCATTAAGTTAATTAACAGTTTTTAATAATATCATAAAAATATTTCAAATTAAAAATTCAAGTAATTTTATTGTTGTATAGAAGAGTCATTAGGATTTTTTTTTTGTTAATTATGTTAATTAAAAAATTATGATAAGAAAAAATTTATAATTTTCAAAATCATAGGGGATAATCTATATGAAGGTAAAATGTCATTGAATTAGATGAAATTGAATGAAAATATTATTTTTTAACCTCTACAAAATAACCATTCCATTATATTTTTTTCATTCAAAAAAACACTACCTTAAAGTAAAAAATTAAAATTATAATTTAAAAAAATTAATGGTAAATTACAAATAAACCTTTTAAGATTTACTTAAAGGGTATTGTTAATATGTGCCTAAGGGCACATGATAAGGAAGTTCAAAAATATTGTACATTTTTTATTACACTCGCTGCATAACATACAAACAGACAAAGTATGTTAACATTGCAACCTTAAAACTAATACATTAATAGTTATATTAGTGCTAGTGGTAATGGTAGTGGAGATAATTCTCAAAAAAAAATAAAATAAATAAATAAATAAAATAAAAAAAATCTAATGATCATGCTTGTCACTACTAAAGTGACAAATTTGACACTAATTTGACTTTAGCAAGTTTTAGTTTGAAGATTTGGCAGATAATTAGAATTTTTATTTTATTTTACATTTTATGAGGGTATAATTAAAATTGACTTTGGATCAAAGATTTGGGATATCATTAGAGATATTCTAACATCATTTTGCTATACCATTGGAAGAATCTCATACAATTTAAACAAATTTATAAACCTCCATATGTCAAGAAGTAAAATAGAGATGAAAATATTCATGTTATCTGTACAAATTTTTTTTGGACTGTTATAATGGTTATTATTTTTACTTCAAAATTTTTTATTTTTTAAAATCTTTTATAAGTCCTTACTATTAAAATAATGAAAATTAAAAAATTTGACGTCTTTTTTTAGCTATGCCAAATTTAGTATTAAGACATACTAATTAGCAACTCAATTTTGTAGGTTCAAAAGGACCACAACAGTATCACATTTTAGTCTTAAAAGTGTCACCTCAAAATTAATGATTTAAGTAGAGATGCTCTAAGTCAAAATTAAAATAAATTATTTTTTTAGTCTAACGTTTATTTAATATTCAAATTTATATAATTTTAATATTCAAATAAAAGGTTAAATAGAGAAAATAAAGGATTAAGTAAATGATTTGATTTCTTTCATATTCAAATCTCAATAAATAAATAAAAATCTCAACTTGAGAGGTATGGAGCCTATCATGAATTCTATTTCGATGAATTGAACTATTTATTTTGTAAGGCCCTTTGTGTATATTATCTACAAATAATATTTTTCTTTTATCGCGTGTGTTCAAAAAAATGAATGACCATTTTAAAAATAGACCATCCCATTTTTGAAGAAAAATGTAACAAAATTAAAATGTTACAATTATTAGATTGACTTAATTTTTATTATGGATGATGTACACAGAATATCTTATAAAATGAATAATTTGAATAATTAAAACGAGATTCATGATAGGCTCTACAGCCCCTAAGCCCAACCCTTAACTAAATACCATAAAATTTATGGTATTAGTGAAAGTGAAGTGCTGCACACCCCCCAGTGGGGGTCGCACTCCCAGTGACGTGGCGCGCCCCCACTGGCTGAAAAAAAAAAAAAAAAACAATTTTTTTTTTGTCCAATCACGGGATTACACCTCACTGAGGGTCGACCCCCAGTGGAGTCTGAAGCATTTTTGATTAGTGAAATTAACTTTTTTGGACAAAATAATAATTGTGGTAGTCTACAAGGATGTGCCTTTGTCCTAGTCATCATGAGGACAATTGTGCATATGGTAAAATAAAAGGAAAATAGAAGGTAAAATAGGAATGAAAATACAAGCCATCTTTAACAAAGCAATTCTTATATATATAGGAGTATATATAAAATCAAGGCTTGACTTGATTTCTTGAAATTTTTACTTTCTTTATGTCAAATGAATTTTTCATTGTTAATTCCACTTTGGGAAATTACAAATAAATAAATAAATAAATAAAAATAAAAAATAAATTCTAGGGTTTGACCCTTATAAGTAATTAAATTTCAAATTTTTAATTTTATCAATTTAAACCCTAATTTTTATTTATTTATTTTCAATTTAAATCGTTTCCTATTTTTATTATTAAAATTGACAGAAAAATAATATTTTAGTCATTAAACTCAATAAAAAGGAGTATTTTAGACATTTTATGTATACTTATATTGAGTTTAATGACTAAAATACTCTCTCTTTTTTGTCGGTTTTACTTAATAAAAATAAGTGAATGGTTTAAATTGAAAAAAAAAAAACAAAAAATTAGGATTTAAACTGAAAAAATTCAAAATTTATTTTATTTTAAGACTCAAACTTTGAGATTTATTATTATTATTTATTATTATATTATTATTATTATTATTATTATTATTATTATATTATTATTATTATTATTTTTAATTGTCTGTTTCACTTTTAACTAATTTAGTTTAATTTTTAAAAAAAACACACATATCTACTGACCTACCAAACAGTTGCAACTTGTATTTATGTATATCTATACTAAAGATAATCGTGCCTAAAGGCCCTCCTCAACAAAATTTGAGCATACATTTTTGTTTTATTATAGATATATATTTTTTAATTTTTGTTTTCAATTGATAGGAGAGGAATTACAAGGCTATATAGCCTTTGATTGGCATAAGTTAAAATGGGGCTTTTTGACTAAAATAGTTATAAAAGACAAAATATATTTTTTAACTCAATAAGACAAAATGTCACATTCAACCCATAATCATTTCATTTTTCCTCTCATAAAAGTCAAAAAATCTAAGAAGTCTATCACAAACGAGACTTTTTAATCTCAAGCTAATATAACAAAAAAGCTAAAAAGTTGAAAAATCAACTCACATCCCAAACGAACTGATAAGAAAGTTGACAAAGTCTACTTAAGAACCAATTATGAAGCCCAAGCCCAACAACTCTTATAATTGGGAAAAATAAATATCAACACAAAGGATTTATTGTAGATCTGTATAAAATATAGCTTAGTAAAAATATTAAAAAATAAGCTTTCAAAACATTGTACAGATATCTGAATCATAAATATTTCATTTCAATTAACAAACTTTAAGAAATGGGGTCCTTTTTTTCTGTTTAAAAAAAAATAAAAAATGGGAGTCTTTCAGATGAGCTAAATAAGCCACTTATTTTTCTAATTTTTTTTTAGTCTTTTTTTTTATATTTAAATTATGTCAAAATCTTTTACTTTTGTATCTGTCTTGTGTAGGCAAATCAAAAAAAATAAATATTTTTTTAAAAATTAAAAAACCCAACGGGTTCTATCTGTTTGGAAAGGTTTGAAAAATTCTTTATTATATAAATATATATTTATTTTTAATGGTTACGAATCGACAGTGCGTTCCATCTATTTGGAAAGTTTTGATGATTACAAATTAATTGGAAATTTCAACAATGGCAACTGCGGAATTGTCATCATATTGTAAACTCTGTCGTTCTCTTTAAGTCAACATGGAAGTCATTTGTTAACCTTTTAGTTTTTTTTTATTTTATTTTATTTTATATGATTATATAATGTCAATATTTCATTTAATACTTTTTTTAGAGTCTCATTTAAAATATATATATATTTAAAAAAAAAAAAAAACGGGCACAATTAATATTTCATTTCAATTAACAAACTTTAAGAAATGGGGTCCTTTTTTTCTGTTTAAAAGGTTTGAAAAATTCTTTATTATATAAATATATTTATTTTTAATGGTTACGAAAGTTTTGATGATTACGAATTATTAGTCTTTATCTATTAAATGGAAATTTAAACAATGGCAACTGTAGAATTGTCATCATATTGTAGACTCTGTCGTTCTCTTCAAGTCAACATGGGAGTTATTTGTTAACCTTTTAGTTTTTATTTTATATGATTATATAATGTCAATATCTCATTTAATACTTTTTTTAGAGTCTCATTTAAAATATATATATATAAAAAAAAAAAAAAAACCTACACGATTGATGACTAACTTTTGTTTCTCTTTATAAATACAAATAAATATGTAATATCTATTCCTAATACATTATAAATTAAGTAAACAAAACCAACAACACAATTATCCTTTTTATTCATGCACTTTTGTGTATTATTTGTACTCTATTTTTATATCAATAAATTTTCTTTTTGTAGATAAAAAAAAAAAAAAAAAAAGGTGTATATTTGACGACTTCTAACATTCAAGATATCGTGATTTTGAATTGTAAACGAATATAGAAAGAGAAATTTGTAAATAATTTTTATGGTGTTATGCATATAACAATTTTTGTAATCTAAAATCTTGAATTATTATGATTTTCACAAATAATAACATAATGTAAAAAATAAATAGCATATCTAGATCAATTATGCAAAACCTTCAAGTGATTCAAAATTGATTGAATATAAACCTAATATCAATATTAGTGGAAAAAGGTTTCTGTCTTGATCATCTTTATAATATGTTATATTCAGAATAATTGATGGATAATCTAAATATACTTTTATAAGTAGAGGGAGAACCAGTTTTCTTATTCAATTTTATTCTACTTACACATTAAAGTAGGAGACTTGGAAACTACTCCATCTATTAACCAATCAGGTAATAGCTTATGGTTTAAGACATGAAACTATAATCTTATTTAATTTAGAAGAAATATCATTTTGACCTCCAAACTTTCACGCGTTTTTCAATTTGACCCCCAGATTTTGATTAATATCAATTTTACACCTAAACTTTTGAAATTTTGATCAATTTTACTCATGCTGTCACATTCCGTCTACAATTAGATGGAATGTGCTGACGTGATACCAAAGTTCATTTGAAATTTCATTTTACTTCCCAAACTATACCTTGAAAATCAATTTGCCCCTCAAATTATATGTTAAAAATCAATTTGCCCCCCATGTTAGAACATTCCGTCCAATTATTGACAGAATGTGACAATAGGAGCCAAATTGATCAAAATTTTGAAAGTTTGGATGTAAAATTGATATTAACCAAAGTTTGGGGGTCAAATTAAAAAATGTATGAAAGTTTAGTAGGCAAATGATATTTTCCCTTAAATCTATTGCCATATCATGTGAGTCACCATAATGACTAAATAATTAAATTTAGTCTTACATTCTCCCACTTTGCCCATATAATAACATACGTCAAGATTTAATAAGGCAAACATTAGGCGCGTAATAAATTATATCCAACCTTACTTTTATTTGCTCGTCATCCTAATACTATATGTAACACTCCCAAAACATAAACAATAAATTAGATACTATAAATATAACCAACATATGATCATTCCTCAATCAACCAACTCGCTCAATCAATATTTCATTTCATAGAAGAAGTATACAAAAGTGTTCACATGCGATACATATTCACCCTTCTAAAAAGATGAATCTATAGCATATGTAACTATATAAAAGTAAAAGAAATGAACAAAAAGTTGATGCCCTGAGGCTACAAGTGTTAGAGAAAATCTATGATTCCCTACAAGTAAATCAATCAATGGGAATAAAAACTAATGCGGAAAAATTAAATGAAAAGCAACACAAGAATTTTTACGTGGTTCCCTCAATGTGAGGTACATCCATGGGATCGAAATCCGATTCCATTACCAACCAAATAATTTCCAAACGATTACAAACGAGACATGAATGGTCTCACGAAACCACCCTTAGGTGAATTCCAAATAATCACAAATAAACAAGAGAAAAGACCTCACCAAATAGATGAACAAAAATCTTTGAAACCAAAGTTGTAGAAGACTCAAAATAATCGACCCAAATCAGTGTCACCAAACATCAACCAAAACCACACCACCGAATCAAAACCGCAGAACCATGCTTGGCATAATGATCATAATGCTGGGTGCTCACCTTTTGAAAAGAATACCAAGAATAGCAGCCGTAGCCTCTCTACGGAAGAAAACAATATATATATATATATATATATATATATAATATTATTAAATTTTGGACTTGTTTTTATCAAAATCCTAGTTGTAACCAAACTGAATTAGGTCTCTGTTGGCTACATATTTTGTAAAACCAAATCATAGTTTGACGCGTGGCAGAATGAGGGTATTATGGGAAGATAATTCAAGCCTTCGATCCTGATCGAACACGTGGCAATGAACATTGGTACTTACATGATCTGAGTAGCACTAGATCAGTAAAGAGATACAAAGTGACGTGGCTTCCACAGTTACTCAATATTCAAATTCAAATACAGGAGGGAAGCTCAACTGCAAGAGATGGCGTAGTGGGGCTACTTCTAAGGCAGCATGATCATCTATCATGGAGGAGCAGTTCGACGGTTCGAAGTGCAGTTCGAAGGTCATCTTTGACAAGTATAAATAGCAGGGAAGCCCTCAGAAAAAGCCCCCAGACTCAGATCATACAAACCAGTCTTTACTTCATATTTTCCTTTCCAGTTTTTCATTTCCTGTTCTTTAAATACCTGCACTTTAATACCAGCACTGCACTTCGATTCATAGGAGTAGTTTTCAAGTAGATTCAAGTAGACTGTTGCTGTAAACCTCTTCGAGGCTGAGTTTGAACTATTGTAAGTGTTCATTTTAATGAAATACTCCGATTGTTCTTCATATTAACTGTTATTTCTCTTAATTTCTCCTAAGTCAAGCCACCAGTAAAAGTCCTCTTCATTGAGGCTGAAAGAACTAAAACACAATCGTCTGATAATTGGTTGGCAATTATAATTTCTGTAAGGACTGATTGATCCTTGCTGGCACGCTCGCATTTACAAAATTACCCTTCGAAAAGCCAAAAAGCCAACATATATTTTTGGCACGCCCGGTGGGACTCGTTAAAATGGCTAGACGAAGACGACAAGGAGAAAATGAACGCCTGGAAGAGGGCGTAGAAGGAGAGGTAGAGATACCTAATCCAGAGGAGAATGTGGTAACACATCCTGTGGAAACTCCTATGCTATCAGAACCTTTGGTCGAACAGACCAGTACTTCTGGACAAGAACCTTATGTTCATAATATTGGACGAAACCAAGGAATTGGACCATCCACCGTCCATCTACCCAGCCAACAAACCATGGGATGGCTTGGTAGATGCTATGGGACAACAATTAATGAACACAATGGAAGGTGGGCAACATCCTTTTTGGATCGAATGAATAATCACCAACCAACAAATACAAGACACACAGAGGAAATTTTAAATGTCCCTCAGCAAAGATTGGCTAGAGAAAAACAGCCTATGCAAGTTAATGGACAATTTAATGGTCAGACTAGTACTCAGAACTATGAAGACCATCGCCTCAGTCTTGGTATGAACCCATTTCAAGGCCTGTAGTAGGCCAAAATGCCTCAGTACTCAACAGTGAAGCCACACAAGTGGTGGATATGGCCAAGTACAAGAAAATGGCGTAAGAATGGTGGCAAATCCTATGTTCGAAGCCATACCTGGCACTAGGGGGTACAATAACCCTTATTCGAATTTATACCCGGGGGTTGGAAGGTTTTCCCACAAATGGAAGGGACACAATACCTGTTCCAGCACTTTCACAGGCCCTTTCGCAGGACAGGCTCAAAGGGGTTACCCATACCCTCAACAGCAACCTGCACCACAGGGACAACCAGTCCCAAATATACCACTTTTTGGACCAAGAGGACCCCAGGCACAAGTTTGTCCACCAAACCTGTGTTTGTCCCTCGTAGTGGCTCAGCAAGCCCAATATGGTCCCTAGAGACCAAATTGCTGATATTGTTAGGGAGATGTGTGGACCTGATGGGGGGTCCAGACTCCTGTATACAGAAAA
>JAPPVO010007069.1:0-14246 GCA_030407325.1 Camellia japonica
AGCCTGATCGAGGGTTTGGGTTGATGGTGATATGTCATTACCATATGGAGGCCATCTCCGGTTGACTAAGTTCAACTCACAATTCGCCCCAACAGCGGGGCTCCTGGGGTACAAAACTCCCGGCATATGGTGCGGCTGGTGGCGAAGCTGACATCCCGTAAGCGAGATCCGCCACGGACCTCTGGAGATCACCTATCATCCCAATTAGTTCAAATGTAGTAGGCTCGCGAGCCTGATATAGCTGGGGGGTCCAAACCAGGTGTGCAGCAGGCGACCTGGGTGGATGTGGCATATCAACATTGGTCTCACTTTGCAAGGTGATTCCTTGATCTAATGCAGCTGTCATAACCACAATCTCCTCCGAATTCTGCGTCATCATAAGTCTTGCCTCGGCAAGGGGGAACACTAACTATTCCAGAACTCTCTGAACTGAAAGGAAAAAACAAGCAGCATTTCAGCCCAAACGGATAAACACAGTGCAGCGAACAACTGTGCTACTACTATACTACTGTATATCTACTGTCACTGTTCCCCAAAATACTGTCTTACAAAACACTGAATCGGATATCCACAGATATAACTGATTCTCGCAAACTGATACTGATGCCCTCAGGCCTGATACTCAATCTTGCAAACTGATATGTGTGTTCCCTACAGAGATACACTCTGAAAGCACATAGCAAGTAGAGAGAGCAAAAACACCCCTATGTTGGGGTAGGGTTTCCCTGTCCTATTTTGTCAGGAGCTAGGGTTTCACTACGCACGCAGCGGTTTCAAACAACCTAACATCGGGTGAGCGACCTGTCCTAATTTGGAATGGTCACTATGGATTCCGAATATGCACTAGGTCGAATGGTAAAAAAGGGTGCCCGGTAAAACCGGGGTTTGTGTTCCCATACTGGCAGAGCCCGCAACCGGTCAGCCTTATGGCATGCTTTGACAAAGTCATGCCTCCGGCAGATCGCTCAGCAATAGCAGATGGCCAACACGGTGTCCTAGGCGCACCAATGCACATGCAATGCAAAGAGACACATAAATGGAATCAAAACAGGATATCACGAGTTTGAGTCAAGCTCTCTAAATCCCCAGCAGAGTCGCTAGAAACTGTAGACGCGCCCGTGGGCCTCATGCTACAGTTCGGACTCAATTGTCACGGTTCTTAATCTGAACCAAAGAGTCCAAATCCGGCAAATCGTTTTGAGAAAACAGATTTTGAAAGAAGTGCCAAACATGGACTGCTTCGCCAGATACAGAGTCGCCACCTAAATATTTTTAATGGGGAAATTTAGGAAACCCTGACTCGGTGCCAAAGGCCACGTGTTCGTCATCACCAAAGTTGCCTCGGCTCGAGAACTTGGGTACAATTGGGGAAGGTCAGCTATGAGCACCCCCTCTCGCCCGTCCGAAGATCGGCCTCTACTAACCGTGATATCCAATGTTGTAAACATTATGTGTTCTTATTCCAATTAATTAGCTAGAATTACTATGTGATGCGCATAGCAAAACAAGTATAGACTAGATCGCCTAATTTGGAATAAAGCATTGCATATCCGTTTGTTTGGAAATGTTTTGAAATTTGCTACTCATAAGTAGGCTAAAATACGGATTTCAATGAGTTGTTCCAACTCAAACAATCCAACCTTCACCCACAGGCATTCAAGCAGTTTAACATATAAGCATCTAGTCACATGGTAAGCATGATGTCATGTCAACATCCACACGCATGCAAGGATGCTAAAGCATAAAATACTTACAAAGTACTCCGTGCCAAAACAAGGACGTGTTAGCAATCAATGCATGATCCAAGTCCATGTTAAGTGCCTAATGCATCGCATACAAAATGTCACTAGAATAGGCTCGGCTAATCTAAGGATGACATGTGAAATGCACAAGTAGCAGGTATTCAAATTTATTTTGAAATATAATGCAATTAGCATGATGCGTCGAGCCCGGTGCATGCGATACTGATGAATGGTGCACGCATGCATAGCATAAGGTATGCTAAATTAAACATGACCTAATACTAACCATCAAAGCAGGTAAGTAAAAGGGAGAAAGAAGTGGGGTCTGGAAGATATACACACACTCACCCACACTTATTACAAATTTGCCCTCGCTCGGAGGGACCGAAAGAATAATACAGACTGAATAAATAATCAACTATTCTAGCTAATTAATTATTACAGACCAACTAAATTAATTAATCTAATTTATGCAATAAACAGTCCCGGGATGAAGGCTCAATGCAGTGCATGCTCGGCTTTGCCCGGAAATCCACCGACATGGCCAAGATGCCTCTGTTTTCCCTGCTCTACTCCTCTGAGGTCTGCCAAAGTCCCAGGGTTTGCTATATGGATTCCAGGGAACACCACCGGCTGGGGGAGAACACCACCGGCCATGTAGAATGGTCACCGGCCACAACTCTGATCCACCGGCCAAAGATTATGGCCGGTCGGCACTAAATGTAGCCGGTCGGACAAAACTTCCTACAGAAACTGATTTGACAGCAGCAGAGGACAATACTTGGCATGGCAATGCATTTCAAGCAATATATGCACCAATCAAATCCCATATCATGTTCATGACTCAAAGGGACATGAACCTTGATTCTCGGGCCATCAATCACGCATTTCCATGCATGATGGCCCAAAGAATCAAGCATGCAACTTCAATCTCAAATGTAATGCAATGCAAATAAACAAGCCAAGGGGCTCAACCTCTATCATGCTCAACTCAAGAGGTGTAGCATGCATGCCAATGCAATGCAATCCTAAGCATGTTGACTAGTATGCAACATGGGTAATGCAAGCAAGCATACAAGACATGCAAGGCATGAGATAATGCAACCAACAAGTATACAAGGCACAATGTGGGTGTTTAAGCATGCAAACAAGCATGTGACTTCATTCAATCATGCAATTCCAAACATGCAACAACTCACCAATGCGCTACAACATACAAGGGTCATATGCAACAAACAAAGAGATGGACTTAAACATGATTTAGACAGCCCTAACTAGGCCTAAAACAGTGGCCAAGATGCTAAGGAATGAGGGCCAATTGACACACAAACATGCATGCAAACATGGACCAACATTCAAGCATAAAGAGCAACTCCCAAGCACACTCAAGAGGATGCAAACATGGACAAATGGCATGCAACATAAGCTCTGAAATTATGTTAGGAATGGTGCCATACCAATTAAACAAAGTCAAGCCAAGCATGCAACATGGTCCAAAACTTAAGGCTAACAAGCCAAAATGCAAAGGAGCTATACAATGGAAGCCTTGGTCGACCAAAACAGCCAAGAACAGACCTTAAACATGGTAAAACAAACACAAGCTTCACAAAGCTAGGCCTAAAACATGCTTGAACAAAGGTTAAAACCTAGATGCATGTTAAGGCAACAAAATGGCATTACAAGGCATGTATGCTAAGCAAGCATGGTGTACCAAAACCAACTAAAAAAAGAGGCATATTATGACATAATAAGCACAAAAATCAGTCAAGGCATGGTCAACATACACCTAAACATGGTGCTCACTAAAGAGGCAAAAATGGCCCTTTTCAAGGACAATAAGGAGAGGGGGTGGCCCTCTCCTTCCTAGGACCTCAAGGCACCATCCTCACCTCTGAAATTCCTCAAGATTTCAGTGGTGAGGAGGCCCAAACACAATGGTCCCGAAGCTCACACAAAATAGCACAAAACAAGGGCCAAACAAGGCTTAAGAGGGGTCAAACAACCCCAAAGCTTAAAACACACTTAACAAACTATTTAGAGGCCTTAAAAACAGAACTTTTATGTATTATACACAAAGCCAAAAAATAGTTGCAAGATAGGCAAAAGTAGTGTGCAAAAATGGGGAATAAAAGGGAAAAGTGATTACCCTTGTAGACCTTCTTCACAAATGAAGCTCCAGCAGCTCCTTTAGGTTGAAACCAGCTCCAAAACACTAAAAATAACCCTCAAGGGCCTCAGCTCCAAGAGATGGTGTGATGGTGTGTGTTTGTGTGCAAATCTAAGCCTAAACACACACAAGAGAGAGATAGGGAGATGGGAGATGAAGAAACCCTAACCCTAAAACTCAAACCCTAAAAATGTTGCCCAAAAATGTCTAACCCCCAAACAAGAGAGAAGACCTCTCTTTTATAGAGCTTCTTGTCTTGTAAAGCTTACAAGACAAGCTTCTAAAGAGAGATCCCTCCATACGTGTATGGAGGGGGAGCCAAATGCAAGCCAGCTGTGACAAAATATCCGCAAAAGTAGATGCATAGTAGTCGGCCGGCCAAAGATGCAATTGACCAAAAAAAGATAGCCAACCGGCCATCTATAGTGCCGGCCGGCCAAACATTTGGCCGGTGGCCTCAAGCCACGGCCGGTGATGGGTGGGGATGGTCTAGAAGCCCTACCCTGCCTCTCAAAGGCAAAATACAAGTGTTTGGTGTCAAACCAAGCACAAAATAGTCGAATCGAGAGGTCCTAAGACGAGGCGCGCTGCTAAGTCTTCCGGGAACTTAAGACGAACACAAACATGGATGATCACCGAGTGTTCCAACGGTGACGTCCAAGTCTTGAGGACGGTCAAAAATGGGGTGTCTACAGTTCAGAGTGAGCAATGCATTGAATAAGCCATGCGCAGAATAAGCTGAGTACTGTCTTATGAGCTGTGTGTTCGAAGTGAGCAGTATCCCGTTTGAGTCGTGTGCAGAATAAATCGGGTACTGTGTTATGGGCTGTGTGTTCAGAATGAGCAGTATATGTGTTGAACATGCTAGAACTTGTGATTGGTTCCACTTCCAATGCATTTCGGCGATGATTTTGCGAAGTCGCGCTTGTTACTGCAATTTGTTTATCGAGTTGTTGTACTCTCGCCTATCGAGTTGTATTTTACATTCTTTAAGTCTTTGTTTTGCTTATCGAGTTGTATTTACATTTGTTTGGCTTGTCAAGTTCTTTGTTTCGATTATCTAGTTGTTTTGACGTTAGTTGGTTCACTACCTGATTAATTGCAATTCCAGTGTTTGGTTTCAAAACAAAATTCAAATCTCATTTACATTGTTATGTAATGTGATGCAATGCGATGCATAAAATGTACAAATGTAACACTTTTTGAACAAAATAGCTGTTTCATTTCATCATATGTCTTTTGCAAAAGTACATAGTTTTAAAGAAAATAAAACTGCCTAATGCTGTACAATGTGTTACAACTACATGTAAAAAGGAAAATAAAGCAGGAACATCTGCATCAGTGCTCTCGGGCTCATGATCGGGAGGCTTTCTTCATCTTCTTCGGCTGAGCAGCCTCTGCACCACCCCCACCAGCACCACCATCAGAATCGGAACCGCCGTCCTCGGAATCCTTCTCGGCATCACCTCCGCGCTCAGAACTGGAACCAGAGTCATCCTCTCTGCCTGCGGATGTCTCTGACTGAGGATGCGTAGACTACTCCTCCTCCTCGCTGGACCCCTCGTCATCTCTGATAGGCGCTCTATGTCTGCCTCGGCTGCGAGTTGAGTCCTCTCTCCCAGCTCCTCGAGAAGGCCTGGATGGCCTGGTCTGTAGCGGTGGGACCTGAAAAAGGCAGTTTAAATACATCAGCCAAAGTATGTATATCTGATGCAGATGCAAGAATGCTGCATAGAGTGTGTGCATGCAGATACAATATGTGAATGTGGTGTGTCAGATGTGCTCTACACATGCAGTCAATCAATGTAGTGAAATGTTCAATTTCAGTATGTCATTAGAAGTATGATAAATGCAAGGAAATTGAAAAAAACTGAGACACTGGAGGCGAACAGCATCGTCTCCCTTCGCAGAACCATGCCCTCGAGTGAGGCCACCACTCCGAGCAACCCATCAGTGTACTCTCTGGGAGGTTGCAGACGCAAGTTCAAGTCATTAGTGAATGAATGAATGTCTAAATATTTGAATGATAATGAAAACTGTGAAGCATACCGGTGGTGAGTCAGGGTCACTAACTGTAGACGCGCCCGTGGGCTTCACTCTACAGTTCGGACTCCCTTTTTTTGTGTTACGGTTCTAAATCTGAACCAAAGAGTCCAACTCTGGCAAATCGTTTTGAGAAAACAGATTTTTTTGAAAGAAGTGCCAAACATGGACTGCTTTGCCAGATACAGAGTCGCCACCTAAATATTTTTAAAATGGGAAATTTAGGAAACCCAGACTCGGTGCCGAAGGCCACGTGTCCGTCATCACCAAATGTCCTTGGCTCGGGAGCTTGGGTACGATCGGGGAAGGACAGCTATGAGCACCCCCTTTCGCCCGGTCCGAAGACCGGCCTCTACTAACCGTGATATCCAATTTTGAAAACATTACATGCTCTTATTCCGGTTATTAGCCTAGAATTACTATGTTATGCGCGCAGCAAACAAGTATAGACCAGATTGTCTAATTTGGAAACAAACATTGCATATCCGTTTGTTTTGAAAAGCGTTTTGAAATTCGCTACCCAAGTAGGCTAAAGCACGGATTTCAATGAGTTTTCCCAACTCAGACAATCCAACCTCCACCCACAGGCAGTCAAGCAGTTATATCATATAAGCATTTAGCCGCATGGTAAGCATACTGTCATGGCAACATTCACACGCATGTGGTATGCTAAAACGTAAATACTTACATCGTACTCCGTGCCAAAACAAGAAACTAGTTAGCAAATATGCGTGTCCTAGTTCATGTTAGAGTGGCTAATGCAACACAGGCAAGGATGCAATTTAGAGTAGGCTCGGCTAACCCTAAAATGGCATGTGGAATACTACAACTATCACGTATTCAATTTGGAATTGGAAATATGATGCAGTTTGTATGATGTACCGAGCCCGGTGCATGTAAACAAATGCATGGATGCACGCATGCATTACATAAGGTTTGCTAAAATAAGTATGCCCTAATCTACCAACGTAAGTAGGTAAATAAAAGGGAAGAAAGAAATGGGGATTAGAAGACATACACCCACTCACACACACTTATTACAAATTTGCCCTCACTCGGAGGGGCCGAAAGAATAATACAGATAATTACCTACGCAAGCTAATTGAATTTTACAAATTAATTAAATTAACAAATTAATTAATCTAAGGAAAAACAGTAAACGCCTCGGGAGGAGAGCCAAATGCAACACGTGCTCGGGTCCTGCTCGGAATTACACTGCCATGCCTAGCCTGCCTCTGTTTCCTCTGCTCTCCTCCTCAGAAAATGCCAAAGTCCCAGAAGTACCTCTCAGGGCACTGGGGAGTACCACCGGCTGGGGTAGAGCACCACCGGCTGAAGGAGGAGGCCACCGGCACAAAATTCATCCATCGGCAGCTTGTTTACTGCCGGTCGGCACTAAATGCCTGCAAAACCTGCAACTCACAGCAGCAGAGGACAACAACATGCATGGCAATGTGATTCAAGGTATTTATGCACTACACACACCCCTTATCATGTTTTTGACTCAAGGGGGCATGTGCCTCGATTCCGGACCACCAATCACGCATTTCCATTCATGATGGCCCAAAGAACCAAGAGTGCAACTTTGATTTCAAATGCATGCAATGCAAACAAGCAAACAAGGGTGCTAAACCTCTATCATACTCCACTTCAAGAGGTCAAACATGCACAATGCAAATGCAACCCTAAGCATGTCAACTAGGCATGCAATATGGACTATGCAACATACTTATGCAAAGGGTTCAAGCAAGCATTCAAGACAAGCATGCAAACCAATTAAATGATGATCTTACACATGACTTAGGCAACTCAAATAGGCTTAAAATCAGTGGCCAAAATGCTAAATCATGAGGGCCAAACACACATGCAGCACACATGCACAAGTTAAGGCACCAACACTTAAGCATAATTAAGCAACTCTTAAACACACCTAAGAGGCACAAATACGGACCATTAGTATGCATAGTAAGCTCTGAAAAAGCTGCAAAACATGGTGCCAAACCAACTAACAAAGCAAGCCAAACAAGGCATACAAATGGTCCAAGCATTAAGGCAAGCCAATGAAGCTTTGAACTACACCTAGTACAACCACGCATGGTAAACTTAACCAATTAAAAACAGAGTTTTAACATAAAAACTAAGTCTAAAGGACCACCTAGATGGCATCTAGATGACATGAAACCAAAGGCATGCATTAAGGCCAAAACATGGAGCATACAACACATGCTTTTGAAACACTAAAGAGGCAACTAAGGCAAGCATACAAGCACCAAAGAGACTGAAATAGCATGCTAGGTGGTTCCAAGCCACTAAAATGATGCAAAAAGGCATGCTATACATTCATGCTCTTAAGGCCACCAAGCCAAATACAAAGAGGCTATATAATGCATGCTAAGATTGACCAAAACAACTTAGGACAGACCTAAAACATGGCAATATAAGCACAAAATCTTCACAAATGCAAGCCTAAAACATGCTAGAAACTAAGGCACACAATCTAGGCATGTTAAGGCATCAAAGAGGCATTACAAGGCAACTATGCTAAGCATGCATAGGGGACCAAAACCAACTTATAACAATGTCATATTAGGGCATAATAAACATAAAATGCAGCCAAGACATGCTCAACAAACAACCAAACATGGTGCTCCTTTGGAGGCCAAAACTTGCCCTTTCCAAGGACATCAAGGAGAGGGGGTGGCCCTCCCCTTTTGGAGACTTCAAGGCACCATCTCCACCACTGAAATCCCTCAAGATTTCAGTGGTGGGGAGGCCCAAGCACCAAAGTCTCGGATCTCTCACAAAATAGCACAAAAAGGGCCCTTTTCAAGGCCTAAGGGTGGTCAAACTTGCCCAAACCACCAAGCACTCTTAATAAAATAAAGAGGCTTAAAAAACAGAACTTTTATGTGCTAAACACTAAGCACAAAAACAGTTATAAACTAGGCAAAAATGGAGTGCAAGAATAGGGTAAAAAGAGCTAGTTTCTTACCCTTGATGACCACCTTCACAAAGGTTGATGTTGTTGCTTCCTTGAGCTCCAAATCAGTCAAGCTTGGAAACAAGCCCTTAGAACCTCTGTCCAAAGGGGAAGGTGAAACACTAGGTGTTTTGTGCAATAGTAAGGCACAAAACCTAGACTAACAAGAGAGGGATAGAGATAGAATAGATATGGAATTTTTAACCTAAACCAGAGCTTCTCCCTATCTAAAAATGGCTAAGTCTCTCAAGAACTTCAACCTTTGAGTCAAGAGAAGAGGCTTCTCTTGTATAGCACAAAACTTACAAGTGAAGCAAGCCTAAAGGCTCATCCCTCCATACACGTGTATGGAGGGGAGCAAAAGGTGATACAGCTGTCTAAAAATATCTGATAAAGCAGCTGTACAGTAGTCGGCAGGGCAAAATGGTCATTTGCCAAAATTGACTGCCGACCGGCACAAAAGAGTGCCGACCGCACAATATAGTGCGGTGGCAACACCAACCAGCCGGTGGCCTCTAGCCACTGCCGGTGGTGTGTGGGGATGCCTCACAAAGCATTCCCTGCCCTTCCAAGGCAAAACACAAGTGTTTGGTGCATAACCAAACACAAAACGGTCGAGTTCGGAGGTCCTGAGGCAAGGCGCGCGCAGCAGAACTCCGGGAACTCCAACGAACACGAACATGGATAATCACCGAGTGTTCAAGCGGTGACGTCCAGGTCTTGAGGACGGTCAAAAATGGGGTGTCTACAGTTGCCCCTCTTTGACAGAACTCAAAAGTCATAACAATGACGGGAGTGAATGTCAAAGCCCAGAGACGACCCATTTTTGACAAGGCCGAAGACTTGGACAACATACAAAGCGCAAATGGTTGAACTCGCAAGCTGCCTACGTATCCCTTAGGAATCAAACCAGCGTAGTTCAGGCACAGGCATACAAGCCGCAGATAAGGTATGCGCCCGTAGGCGGGGGCAAGATGCAACTGACGATGCAAAAGGCCGAGCATAACTTATGATCATGCAAAGAAAGCTGTAATGAAGCACACATGCGACAGTTATAAGCTAGCATGCACCAATCTACACTACAATGCAGAAAGGATGTAAGAGAATTATGCAATTCTCAATACGTCTCACTCGGAGAATACAATACCTGTGCGGCTCTCCCGATTGCACCGGCCTCAAATGAGCCGTACATACAATATCGTGCCTGCAAAGAAAGCAAACTTAACAGGTACAATATTGTTAGCAACATGCATGACAATGCGATGATGAATGCAAAATGATATGCAATATATACAAAACTATGTATAAACAATGCAAATGATAATGCAATGCAATTGAAACTATGTAAACTACATGCAAAGCAATTGAATCATGATTCAATCGTAAGCGGTTCGAAACCACACAAATGTCAAATAGATTGATGGAAGTAACAAGTCCGTCTACCATAGAAAAGGTGCCGCAACCCCAAACCAACATACCAGCGTGGAGTAGGCGCGATACACATGCAGAACTATGAGTGATGTAGACGGACACAAGGACAAGTATTGAGTGGATTGACATAAGTGGGGAAACGACCCGCTGGGGAGGGAATAATGATCCTAATGCCGGACGCAATAATTACACTACAATGCAATGAAAAGGGATACAAGGGATATGGCACACGGGCCAAACCAAGCTTTGCCTAGGAAGGGCATGTACACGTACAAGCCATGTCTAGCACAGAAAAGGTGCCGCTACCTCAAACCAAGTTCATCAAGGAATAGGCGCGATACACATGCAGAACTGTGTTTTGACGTGAAAAGTATGAGCACATACCAGACCAAGCTCAACAAGGAAAGGCGCAAGCCATGGATGGAGGATGATGCAGTGGATGCATGCAACTACAATGCAATGGAAATGGATACAATGGATATGGCACGCGGGCCAAACCGAATCTTGCCTAGGAAAGGCATGTACGCATACGAACCGCGTCTAACACAGAAAATGTGCCGCAACCCTCAAACCAAGCTCATCAAGGAATAGGCGCGTACACAAAAACCGTGCTTCGACGTGAAAAGTAGGGGCACATACCAGACCAAGCTCAACCTGGAAAGGTGCAAGCCATGGATGGAAGTGATGCAATGGATGCATGCAAATTACGATGCAGTAGAAATGGATATGGATACAGAACATGCATGACAAATACACTATACTACAATGATATGCATGACATATGCATGTGTTTTTTGTTTTTGTTGTTTTTTGAAATGCATGACATATGCAGTATTTACAAATGATGCATGAGATATGTACTATGATGCAACGACTACGATTGTAGCTTTCCCTATCTTACCAACAGGGCGATACACTAGGTTGGTTCAGTATCCAGAATTGAGGCGTAAACACGCCGCCTCAACCTATGGGGCTTCCATACAGATTTCAAGCCGAGGGTACACCCCCTGGGTATTTAAACCAGACTTTAGTCTCGGAAATCCCGAACCTTTGCGTTCTAGGCATAAGCCATTCAACTCTAGTTCTCACCGTCCCAGTTGGTCTTCTAGGAACTCACCGCAAAAACAGGCAGGTGGCTTTACCAGACCACCGAAAGTCGTTCGGGCACGACAAACACCGAAGGAATTGCACCTTCAGAGGATTTAAGGTCTCCTGGACCGGGATGCTATGCATGACAATGCATGTTTCCTTGTTTTTTTTTTAATGCAGGTGATGCATGATTTTTTTTGAAATGCGCGCTAACGCGCGGCTTTTGAGATGCATAACAATGCAATGAGTCGTGCGCCTTAATGCACTGAATGTCTTGCACCTCCCAAGGATTTAAGGTCTCCTAGACCATGCGTGTTTAAGGTCTCGCCAGACCGGAGGGGCAATGCATGAATCAGGATGCGGTGCACCAGACAGTGTGATGCGTAAAATAGCGCGATTGAATGCATGCAAAATGCAATGAGATGCGCAAAATAGCGCGGTGCGTTAGACAACGCGAGTGCACAAGATAGTGCGATATGATGCATGCCAAATGCGATGGGGTGCGCCTCAATGCACCGAAGGTCTTGCACCTCCCGAGGATTTAAGGTCTCCTAGACCGTGCGTGTTTAAGGTCTCGCCAGACCGGAGGGAGAAAAACAATGAAGTGCGCAAGATAGCGCGATGAAATGCATGCCAAATGCAATGAGGTGTACCTTAGTGCACCGACGGTCTTGCACCCCCCGAGGATTTAAGGTCTCCTAGACCGTGCGTGTTTAAGGTCTCGCCAGACCGGGCGGGCAACAATGAGGTGCGCAAAATAGCGCGATGAAATGCAAAGTGAGATGCAAGATAAAATGCAAAACGAGGCACGCGTACCTCGAGATGCAATGAAATGCAAAATGATAAATGAGGCACACGTACCTCATTGGATGGAAAATGAAATGCAAAATGAGGCACGCATACCTCATTGAATGGAAAATGAAATGCAAAACGAGGCACGCGTACCTCGAGATGCAATGAAATGCAAAATGAAATGCAAAACGAGGCACGCGTACCTCGAGATGCAATGAAATGCAAAATGAAAAATGAGGCACATGTACCTCATTGGATGGAAAATGAAATGCAAGTATGACACGCATGCCACACGAAAGTACAAAACGGTGCAAGTCGCAAGAGACGTGCAAGACGGCGCGATGTGACGCGCCGGACAATGTGATGGATGCGTGTAACGCCCACGGGGCAACTTTTGAATCTTGTAAAAGACAAAAGGATACGAAAGGATACAATCCTTGCTTGAATCTGAGTGCCACGCACAGAAGACACGGTCCGAGGTCAAAACGGAGGCCGGTTGAGCTTCGGAGATGCACTCTCTTGCATTTTCTTGAGCTATGAAGACCAGAAACTGCTCACATGGCCTAAACAAGGCTGTGGGAACATCACCGGCTGGACTAGGTGGCCACCGGCTGCAGAAAATTTCCATCGGCACAATATTGTGCCGACCGGCACAAAATAGTGCCGACCGGCCAAAAATTGCTGATCGGGGGCAGTTCTGCCATTTCACCTTGGGTGTTATAAAATAAAGTTCCATGTCCTATTTTATCACTTCTCGTCCGCCGAAAAACCCTTGCCTCCCTCTCCAAAGTGTTTTCCTTTCACTTTTTCGCCATTTCTTTGTGTTTTCGCACCATTTTCGTCGTTCGATTCGCGAAGTTTATCGCGTTTCGGACAACCGATCGAAATTTCATTTCGGAGTGCCTTTTTGCTATTTCCGCTTTTTCGGGACTTGTTCCCCTCGATTCCTTCTGTATTTTCGTGTATTTTCATCTTCCGGCCTTTCCGGCCATTTTCGGCCCGCTCGGGGTTGACTTTTCCGGTTGACTTTTCACATTCCGCCCCGATTTTCCTTCTCCGGCTATTTTCTCACCACCACTGCCATGGCTGACGATGTTCCACCTATCGGGACTCCCCCGGATCACGAGATTGATCCCGGGGTCGAGCTTCTTCCGTTGAGCGAGCGCCCATTCGATCCGGCGACCTATCGCCCGGCTATTCACGTGCTTCCACCAGATGGGCTCCGCCACTTCCGCGGCTTCGATAGGGCCCTGGACCCGGAGCTCCTCCTACGCGAGCCGACCTCGCACCTGTCCTTCGGCGCTTCCGAGGTAACATCTCTACTTTGTTTTATTTTCTGCAATGTAGAATTTTCTGTCGACTGCCATAGCTAACTGCACCCGTTAACTGCTTAATTCTGACATGCTGTATACTGTAGTTGATTGTAGACAACTTCACAACTGATATCTGCTTAGGACCGACATATGCACACACACTGCACCAGCCTCAACCACCCGAGCACACGGCGCACATTGCACCTTACCGCGAACTCGCCGACACCCGGCACTTTTGAATCTGAAGAGCCTGCACGCATGCTAAACTTGCACTGAATCACGCAGACACGTTGACACATCACTCGCTAGTCATTCACTGAACATACCGGTACCCGGCATCTGTTTAAACTTTGAAAACTTGCACACATGCTAGATTTATACTGATCCGCACAGGAGCACTGACACATCACAGGCCGTAGTCCACCTACTGGTACACTGAAACCTGACATTTGCTTGCATCAGAAAACGTACACACGTGCAGCATGTTTACACTGCACCACTCAAAAACACACTGACGCATCACATATTGTAGTTTACTATAAGCGCACCGGCACCTGGTTTCTGTTTGAATCTGAAAACTCGCACGCATGCTAGATTTGTATCGACTTTAACATGTTTCCTCAGAACTGTACATCTCATATTGCTTTGCAACTATTTGCTTGAAAACAGGGAGATTCCCATGCCATCCG
>JAPPVO010007070.1:0-15541 GCA_030407325.1 Camellia japonica
ACATTCACCCTTTCTAGGATGTATCCCGGAGCACCTTCAAAATGTCGTGCCTTTTATAATTGTGTCAATCACATGTGGGCAAACCTGGCCAATTCGGTGAATTTGGCCTCATACTCGCTACTGTCAAGCTGCCTTGTTTCAATTCCTAAATTCTGCAACTTTTCTATCCGAACACACTGCGGAAAGTACTTGTCATAAAAGATTTCTAAAAACTTTGCCCAATCAGCATCTCTGTAACTCTCCCGCATTAACATCCACCATCTTTCTTGCTTCATCTTTAGCATAAAAGTAGCTAGAAGCACTTTCTGAGTTTGAACAGGGAAACACCTCAAACAATTTCTCAATGCCGAGGACCACGCTTCGGCTTTCAAAGGATCTAATCCCCCGTGGAACTGTGGCGGTTTCATTTTCTTGAACTCTTTGGTGAGGGCTATGATTCGGTCATCGTTCTGATTATCTGGCACAGGGGGTGCCGGAGGTGGAGGTGGTGGATGTGGTTGCTGCCACTGTTGTTGCCACTCTGTTGCTGTCTAAGGCTTCGGCCATTTCCTGTAGCAACCTTTCCATCCTGTCTATTCTGGCTGTAGAGGATTCCTCCAACTCATCGCCTCTCGTTCTCACCATCTGATTAGACTTGCATTATATTTCATACAGGATATACACAAGTATGCACGTAACAGAGGAATATACATATCCGATAATTTGCAATGCAAGTAGGTCACAACTTATGGCACACAATTACACAAATCAAAATAGTTAAGCATGTTCATGATGTCTTCAACGTTCATATTAAAGCATTTAAGCATACCGTCAATGCTTCCAAATTCATATCTATCACATGAATGCATCCTAGATCTTATCTAGACGCCTATTGTCTCTTTGGACAAGTGTGTGAGTTATTAACTCGTGCTCTGATACCATCTGTCATGACCCGAACCCGCCTAAGGGTTAAGGACATAACCGCAGTATCCTGAGATTACTACGGCCTCAATTCAAACAGACATGACTTCAGAGTAAAGGGCCAACGGAAGTAAATTCAAAACTTTGTCCATAGAGCTGTGCTTATATGCGCACCCAAAACAAACCATACTCATATACGTTAATAACACAAAACAAAGTGTAGTAGTATAACTTCTTTACAGACAGGATCATTTAAACGGAGTCAACCCATAGCAACTATATGCAAATATATACAAGATCCTTGCCAACAAGAACAGAATGTAAATACGTAACAAAATGGCAAGGTTGGGTCTCGTGCGTGAGACACAAGGCTGACTCTCCCAAAACTCCTGCTGTTCCTGGCTAACTTCACTGGGGCTGGGGTTGGACCTCACTTGGCTCACCTACAATTACATGAATGAGCGTGAGCGAATGCCCAGTGAATAATATCAAATAAAAAAGTTACGTAAGCAATTATTTGGACATTGCAACAATCGGCCTTCGGCCAGTCATTCATGTCAATCGGCCTTTGGCCCAATTATCCATTTCCATCGGCCTTTGGCCCAACCATTCATTTCCATCGGCCTTTGGCCCAATTATTCATTTCAATCGGCCTTTGGCCCAATTATTCATTTCCATCGGCCTTTGGCCCAATCATTCATTTCAATCGGCCTTTGGCCCAATCATTCATTTCCATCGTTCATATCCATTGGCCTTGGGCCCATTCATTTATATCAATCGTTCATATCCATCGGCCTTGGGCCCATTCATTTATATCAATCGTTCATATCCATCGGCCTTTGGCCCAAGCATTTATATCAATCGTTGTCTCCCAATCAAAATAATGGAATTACAAAGCTTACATACAGTAAACAATTGGACAACGGTATACTTCAAATATCTTATTAAGATATTACTCACAGTGATCGGTTGATGGGTTCGCCCTGGAACTCGACCCTACACATGCCATGAACATAAGAGGGTCATTAACAATTCAATCCGTTCAAAATTCACATTTTCCTCTTTAGGCTTTATTGTTATCTCATTAATTCATTCACAATGCTTAACATATGCCTAAGAGTGCCCACAAGTGAAAGAGAACGAAAAACAGAACATAAAATGCAAGAACAGAATTTCGGAAAACAGGGTCCCCGCTCGAGCGTGGACTTCCCCGCTCGAGCGGACCCTTAGGTCTGCAAAAGTACTGGTTGCCTCAATTCCCCGCTCGAGCGTGCATTCTTCCGCTCGAGCGGACTTATGTCACATAGCTCCCGCTCGAGCGCCAACTTACCCGCTCGAGCGGGCATCATGTCTGCAGAAAATATGCTGGGAGCTCGATTTCTCCGCTCGAGCGGCCATTACCCCGCTCGAGCGGACACCAAAATTCTGGGTTTCCCAGATTTTGTTCTTGAGCTCCAAATCGATTTTCCAACCACATTTCTTGCATGCAATGGCTCCAATCTCATGTATAATCATGCTAACATGGAATAGACCCCAACTCACAACTCAATGAGGCTCAATTTCATAAAATAGATACATACATGGCTCAAATTGCACCAAACCCATTACTAACACAACCATTTTATGCATTCAACTCTTGTACCCTTATAATCTGCACATGCATGTGGTACATTATTCTCATTCTCAACTTATGTGATGAAGAGATGGTCAAGAACATGATCTTTAACTAAAACTCACATAGATCATGCATTTGGTGCCCAAATATGAAAATCCAAGGCAATCACATACATGCATGCAAACATTGACCTTCAATCTAACACTACGATTTAAAATCCCCTTCAATTCTCACTCTTGACCATAAATCAACTTTGAATACACAAGATTGCCCATTAAACTCAAGAATTACTTACCAAGGAGCTTGGTTCTCACAATCTATGATCAAATCTTGAGTAATCTTCAAGGCTCCAAGTTTTAAGCTGAAATTTGCACAACTCCTCCCCTTTTCTCTCACTAGGGCCGGGTCTCCCTCTCTCTCAATAGTATAACTCAGATTTTGAGTTCAATAGAATAAAAGGGAAGTGAGTGTTAATGCACAACAAGCCCCACTAAATCAATATAATAATAATAAGGCAATTGGGCTCTAATTTATCAATTTAATCAGTTTAAATTAACCAGAATCAATTTTCAATTAAATTTCACCGTAGGCTTTAAAAATTATGCCAATTACAATGGCGTAATCAATTTTTGGGTCCTGTGGCCGATAAGGCCCTCAATTTAATCCCCGAAGGGACTATTCGAACAGATATTCCTACGGCGAACAGATATGAATCCAAAATCACATATTGGCACACAAATCATGCTAAACACATAACTATAAACAAATTAAGGACCAGTTTAGCACAATACAGAATAGGGTATCACAGACTACTTCCAAGTAGAGGGTGACTATACGGCCTTCATCTAGACACATCTGATGCCGCCCCTGACTAGTGTTCATGGAGGTGAGGAGACGAGAGCTCCTGTTGTGAGAGAGAAGCCTAAAATGACTCAGGCGAGCAGGGCCCACGGTAAAGGGACTTCCCGGGCGGGGTAGAGGATTGGTTAGCCAGAGCTTCCGACTGCGCTAACATGCTGGCAGCATACGGGGGAGGCTTACCAGGTTCCGATTACGCCTGCAGCGGCTGGGCACGAGCTTGTCGGGGTTCAAGGCCCGACTCCAGTATGAACCACACTTTACATTTCGCACCCCACATTTCATTTCAGACATATTCACTGGGAACACTGATCATTCAAATGCATTTACAAGCATCCATCGAGTACACATGAAAAGCTCTCAAGCTGATAGCCTCATTGATGGGGATGGTACAGAGGAAGGAGACGCTACTCAGTCTCCATGGTATCTCGGTAAGTTTTTCAGTTCGCACTCCAGGCATCAAATTTCCACTGACACACTGACACTGATATTTTAATTGAAAACTTCCCAAACTGCACTGATACACTGCATCTGACACACTGCACTCACACACTATATCTGATTGCATGCACTTATTCTGCACATCATGCTTGCATCTAATACACATACTGTAACTGATATGTGACAATTGTCTTTTCAAATCTCACCCTTACCAATGGCACCAGCGGCAGCTGCAGCACCAGTAGTACCTGGATTATCTTCTAAAAAAGGTTGAGCCTCGTGATTTCTTCATTTCTATTGCAAATTCTTCACAAATGGAGCCATTTTTTGCCGAAAAACTCTTGAATTGGATTGCGACTTTAGACGGCTCAGAAAAGGTGAATTTTTGGGGTTCCGGCATAAATGCACTTTTTTCGTTGAGCCGTTCTCCACTTTGTTTTTCGTTCCTTCATGCCGTGGCTAGATGTTGGAATCCGATTACACATGTCTTTAGCTTCGGGGGACAAGAGATATGCCCGACAATTGAAGAATTTCAGGCACTAATGGAATCCCGGCATGATGAGGAAATCATACCTCAGCCCGTTTTGGCCACGTCCAAGCTTTGGGACGAATGTGTGGCTCACTCTACATGAGGCTCGATCTTTGGTTCACAATGGAGAGTTGGATATTCCCAGCGTGATTCATCAATTTTCTGACGTCGGTGACCGAGGTAATATTTTTTGGTGGGGTTTTCGGCAACACGCCCTTTGCTTATGTATGTTGGCTCATTTACTTCTTGCCCCTAATTTCAGCGAGTCTAACATTCGAATGATTGAAGTGGCCCAAGGTTTGAAATTAGGCAAAAGTTGCATTAGCTTGACGCTGGCTGAGATTTTGATGGGCTCAGACGCTTTCCATCGGTGAGAGACTAGCAAATTCGCAGGGAGTCCACTACTTCTTCAAGTAATGTTTTTAACCCTCTCTCATAAGTATTTCTCACATCACTCGGCACTCATGCTCTATTTTTCTCTCAAAGCCCTTTTCTGACTTTTCTCTCAATATGCATCTCTCTATTCTTTAATCTCTCTTTTCTTTCATCCTTTCCCAGGTGTGGCATATGGACAAGCTGAAGGTAGTGGACTCTTGCCCCACATACTCAGCTCGAGCGTACTTCTTCTGCCAACAACTAGTGGATTTCCCCAACGAGGGGTGGTGGTGCCACTAGATGTGCAACAGGTCTGCTGCTGACATTGCTTGGTGTTGCCCCTGGCTTAATCTGACTGAAATGAGTTACAACATGACTCGGCAACCTAGCATTTAGTTGATTGGCTTGACACACTGTGTATTCTACTTTTCGTTCTGGTTTAGGTGTCAGTTTGGACATGATTAGGTTCGCCTAGAAGAGAGGGTAGAATACCCGGTTTCATTTCCCATCCGAGGTTCACATTTGGCTAAGTACCTCACTGTTGGGAGGACAAGAGAGCTTCTAGCCCCTGTCCCTAGTTTTAGCTGCGCCCTTTTCGGCGAGTGCCTATCTTAGCTTGAGGATGAGGTACAAATCGAGCCCATTTTGGCATTAGAAGCTTCCACGAGCATGAGCGGGGGACACAAGAGCACCTGACTCATCTATGCCCCTAGTTTATTGCTTTGATCTTTCTTTTCAGTTTTTCAATGTAATAAAAGCAACTTTGATTTGCATTGAGAGTTGGAGTGCTTTGTAATGAAATCAATGAAATTAAAGTTGTGAGCACTGAAAAATTTTCTTTTGGTAGTCTAGGTTGTAAAAGGCAAAATTTGAGCAAAATCAACTTTTATTAAAACTTTCCAAAACCATTTTCGAAAAAGATCACCACTTGACACGCACAGAATCAATCCTCGAGATGTATAACCCTGAATCCAAAATTCACAGATTGCCCCCTATTTGAATAGCACTGCTCAGCATTGTAACCAGCTCTTCTCTCAGAGTAAAGATCATAACCGAACCCTTAGGTAAAGAACATATAAAGATGACCTGATCAAACACATGGATAGGACAGTTGAGTTGGAGGTTGTAGACGTCCCCGAACGTCCCGGGGGGAATCCCCTTTTTTGTTCATTGGGCTCACTATAGTTCAGGACTCAATGTCACGGTCCTGTATCTAATCTCGCAGAGTGCAATGCAAGACCGATGAATCATCAAAGAGTCCAAATCCGGCAAATCGTTTTGAAAAACAGATTTTTAGAAAGAAGTGCCAAACATGGACTGCTTTGCCAGATACAGAGTCGCCACCTAAATATTTTGTTTTGGGAGAATTTACGAAATCCTGACTCGTTGCCTAAGGCCACGTCTCCGTCATCACCAAAGTTGCCTCGGCTCGGGAACTTGGGTACGATTGGGGAAGGTCACTTTGTGAGCACCCCCGCTCGCCCAATCAAAGATCGGCCTCTACTAATCATGATATCAAGTTTTGAAAACATTATGCATTCTTATTCCGATTATTAGCCTAGATTTACTATGTGATGCGCACAGCATACAAGTATAGACTGGATCGCCTGAATTGGAACGAAACATCTCATGTTTGTTTTGAAAACAGTTTGCTACTCGCAAGTAGGCTAAAATGCGGATTTGCCACCCTCAGGTGGGCTTAGAAAACAAGATGATTTGCCACTATCTAGTGGGCTTAAAACTCACAATCAATGCATTATTCCAATTCAGATAACCCAACCTTCACCCACAGGCATTCAGGCAGGTATATCACATAAGTACATAGCCTCATGGTAAGCATGCTATCATGGCAATCACTCACACACATGCAAGGATGCTAAAGCATAAATACTTACCGAGTACTTCGATCCAAAGAAAGAAGCTAATTAGAAATCATGCATGAATCCTAACTATGCTGAGATGCCTAATGCAACACAGGCAGGAATGCAACTACAATAGGCTCGGCTATTCTAAAGATGGCATGTGAAATGCTACAACTAACAAGTATTCAACTCAGAATTGAAATACAATGCAGTTAGTATGATGCACCGAGCCCGGTGCATGCAAGACAGATGAATGGATGCAAACATACGAGCATAAGTATGCTAATTGAAACATGCCCTAAACTAACCATCATAAGCTGGTAAATAAAAGGCAGAAAGACGTGGCGTTGGAAGACATACATCACACACACGCACACTTATTACAATTGTGCCCTCGCTCGGAGGGTCCGAATAAATAATACAGACCGAATAAATAATTACAGTCCGAATAAATAATTAAATATTACAAAACCCTAATTAATTAACAAATTAACTAGAAAAGCAAGTAAATTAGCATGCAAGCTAAATGGACCGCCTCAGCTCTGTTTCGAATGATGAAAGATGCATGCATGCTCGAGCTACCTCATCGGGAAATTCCTCGCGATGCCTCGATTTGCCTCTGTTTGCAATTAATCCCGGAATGTTGTGCAAAGCTCTAGAAGGCTACTGATTTCTGGTTTGCTGCAACAGAGAGTAAGAAATGGGCATGGCAGAGTATTTTCACATATGTATGCACATCTCGATCCTCGTGCCACCAATCACGCATCTCGATGCATGATGGCCGAGGAGTCAAACTGCACGACTTGATGTGAAATGAATGCACATGACAACACAACAAGGCCTAGACTCTATCATGGGTAATCCGGAGTGTCGGCGACCGGGAATTGAGACACATTTCGTCACTTGGAGTACGAAACGTCCCTCGTTTCCCGTGTTTGGGCTAACCCCTATCCCAAACACAATGCAATGAGATGGCATACACAATGCGACTAACATGCAACCTAGCATACACAATGCTATGGACTAAAATGGCATACACAATGCACGTGACACAACATGGCATGCACAATGCACTAACACGCAACCTAGCATACGCAAAGCTATGGACTAAAACGGCATACACAATGCAAGATGGACTTACACCAATATGAGTGGACCTCAGCCACACACACATCAGTGGCCATATGATGAAAATGAGACAACCGAAATACATGCAAACATGCACGAATGCAATGGACCGATCCTAAGGCACAACATGCAACTCTAACAAGGCATGACAAGGAATGAAATATGGCATAGGATGGCGCATGATACAGCTCTGAAATGGCATAAAATATGGTCCTGAAACATGCAAATATGGCACACAATGCAAGCTAGGGGGCCCGGGTATCGAAACTAGTGAAGTGCGTTACACTAGAGGTACCCAAAGCAATGCACCAAAGGCAAAACCAACCCCAAACAGACCCTAGGCAGGTCTGAAACAGTGGGGAAATGGCCTAAAATGATGGCTCGGAATGCAACGAAATGGAGCTCATTCAATGGTCCGAAAACAAGGAATACAAGTCCGACTCTCAAACACATTTAAAGAGTACAAAACATGGCAATATGGCATTCAAACAAGCTCTGAAATATGATGTATAATGAGCCCAAAACATGAACACACCTCAGTATATGCATGGAATGAACCTCAAAACTCAAAGTTAAGCATGGGTATTGAACTACAAGCATGCAAAACCAACATCATTCAACCATGAGACCCAAAAATAGAGCTAGGGCAGTCCAAAATAAGCACAATATCAGTTTAAGGCATGGCCAAAAAGTGTTAAAATCAAGGGTCAACAAAGCATGCAAAGAAAGCTAGTGAACCATGAGTTACACTACAACTATATGGAGTATATGAAGGCTCACCAAACCAGCCAAAACAGAAGTATGCCATGCCAAAATATGCCCAAATAACCACTGAAACTCAGTCAATGCATGCAAGAATGATGGGCTCCTTTGAAAGGCCAATAAGGGGGTTGCTTTACACTTGCATGATGGACACACACAATGGAAAAACCACCTTTGGACAGAGGTTCTGAGGGTCCTAAAACCCACTAAAAAGAGCCTAAAATGGGTCTAGAAAACATGCAAATAAAGGCCCCATTGAAAGGCCTTGAATGGGATTGTTCTACACATGCATCAAAGACACAAAATATGGCCAAAAGGGCTCTGGATAGTGTCAAGGTAGACCTTGAAACTCACAAATAATGGCTTGAAACAAGACTTCTCAACATTAAAAATGGAGCTCCTTTGGAAGGCCAACAAAGCTAGTAAAGAGAACAAGGGGTGAGAGGGTCACCCCTCTCTGATTTTAGGGCTCAAAAACACATCTAAGCCACTGAAAATCCACTGGGTTTCAGTGGCTAAAAGGCCAAACCAAGGCCAATGCAAATGCTCAAATGCATGGCTCAAAGCATGAGGAAATGAAGCATGAAAGGGGGTAGATGACCCCAAACAGAAAAGAGTCCTTAAACAAACATGTTTAGAAGATCAAAACAAGACTTTTTCCAGTTTATGTCGAAACCCAAAAATGCTTGCAAATAGGCCTAAGTTATGAAGAAAAATAATGCAAAAATGAGGGAAATGATGACTTACCTTTGTAACATAGCAATGCAGCAAGTTCTGGACTAAGAAGGTGAGCCTTCAACCTCTGAAAAAAAGCTCCAAGGTGATTGAATGGATGGTGGAGGTGGTAGGCTATGAGGTGTAGTGTAAATGGCCAAGAATATTAGGGTTTGGAGCTTGAAGAAGAGAGCTATGGAGGGTGGGGTGTATTTATCTCAGCCAAATGTTTCTAACCCTTGCAAATGGAGAGGGAAGGTTTGTTTTATAGAGGAAGAGAGCCAAGGCTTCTTGGAAAAGCCTCAAGAAAGGGTCAAGCTTCTCAAAGAAGCTTAACCAAAAGGGTCAAGCTTCTCCTTGAAGCGAAGCAAAAGGATCAAATCTTCCTTAAGAAGACAAACAAAGGGGCAAAATCTCGGAGGAAGGGTCAAGTGCTTCATAGCTGGCACAGCTGTGTTGCACTCAAGAGGGCCAAAAGGGAGATGGTTGGCTGACCAGCTCAAGTGGTCGGCTGACCAGGGTTCAAAAGGGTCAAGGTGCAAAGCTGGTCGGCCATACCAGAAAGGTGGCCTCCCAAATGAGTAGAATATAGTTGTATGGTGGGAGACTAGAAAATGTGACCCAGGAGAGAGGAAAACTAGCTTTTTAGCAAGGTTCAAAAGGGTCAAGAAGAAATACTGGTCGGCCTACCCATATTGGTGGCCTCCCAGATGAGCACAACACAATAGTGGTATGGGAGACCTGAAATTGTGGCTCAAAAGTGAGGGAGACCACCTACCTGCCAAGAAAACTACTGGAGGAGAGAGAAATGGTCTCCAAAAGAATTGCTGGTCTCCCACCCTACTACCACCTTCCTAACAATGAAACTAGGGTCCATGCCAAATATGAACCCACACCGATGCAAAATGAGGGTTCGGGGGCCAAAACGCGCAGCCGGGGGCCCAGAAAACTGACTATGAAGCACCGGAGGTGGCGTACGACCACGAAGGTGGTCTCCCGGGCCACAGTGTCCCTCTAAGGAGAGGAAACAAGGTGTGTGCTGAAAAGCGGAGCAAACGGAGGTAGTTAAGCGGTCCCGAACCGAGGCACACGGCCGACGGCTCTGAAAATCGAAAACTAGTCTCCAAACGGGAAAAAATGGCCTACGACCACGAAACGTAGCCTACGGCCAGTGAGAGATGGTCTACGAGACCTCTCCCTCCCTTCGGGAAGAGAAAATAGAGAAAACAGGACCTGGTTCGCAAACCAAGGCAAAGCACAAAAGAGCCCCGAAGTCCGGAGGCAAGGCTCGCAACCAAGACTCTGAAACCTCAGAACGAGCACAATATGCATCATCACCGAGCGCTCAATCGGTGACGTCTGAGTCTTAAGGTCGGTAAAAAATGGGGTGTCTACAGTTGCCCCTCTTTGACAGAACTCAAAAGTGACACGTGACGGGAGTGAATGTCAAAGCCCAGAGACGACCCATTTTTGACAAGGCCGAAGACTTAGACAAACAGGCGAGATAAAAGTGGTGCGCCCGCAGGCATGCTCGCAGGCGGGGGCAAAATGCAAAACAAAATGCACCAAGTCAAACATAACTCATGATCATGCAAAGCAGCAAGCTGTAATGAAGCAAGTATTCGCAATAGATGCAACAGTTTTAAGCAAGAATGCAAAGCAACAACTACATTTCATGCAGTTTAAGAATGCGGAGAATTATTCAATTCTCGCCACGTTCACACGTAGAAGATACAATACCTGTGTGGCTCGTCTGGTCGCACCAGCCTCAAATGAACCGTACATACAATATCGTGCCTGTAAAAGAGAGAAACTTAACAAGCACAACATAGTTAGCAACAAATGTCCAATGTTATATCGAATGCGGATAGACATGATGCCGATGGAAAAGTGCATCGTAATGCGAGGAGAAATGTGCGCGACAACGCAAGTTAAGCGTGAGGGTATGACAATACCCGTGAAACGTGCACAACAATGCAAGTGGTATGCATGAGAATGCAAGTGACGTGCATAACAATGCATGATAAGTGCAAACTCGAATGCATGTCTAACACGAAACAATAGGCAAAGAAATGCAAGTTTCGACGAGTGCGACTCAATTGCGACCTCCGGTTTACCTCCTGGAAGGGTCACAACATACTCAAAAAGGATACATCTTGCTCTTGACGAATAACGATGAAACACGCATCGAAAGTTGGAGTTGAAGTTCCCGCGGAGGGATTTTGCGACGAAAAGTGCACTTTCTTGTACTTTCTCGGGTGCCGGGACTCCGATCATGACCAAAATTTGCAGGGAGCTCAAAGAGACCTTGGAGACCACCTTGGGAACACCACCAACCATGGGGTGAAGAGGGGTGGTCGGCCTACCAGAAAAGGTGGTCGGCCGACCACCTAGCCCAAATCAGGGGCAGTTTTGTCCCTTCACCCTTGTTTCTTTAAATACACATTGCCAAACACCTTTTGGGTCAAACCTTCAGATCCGAAATCCCCTTCTCCTCCTTCCTAGACCATTTTCTTCCTCAGATCTGCGCTCTATACGCGTTTTCCAACGCCCCACGCAAAGTTGTTTCGTGAAAACTTTCAATTCTCTTCACTTTGAACCGATTAAAATTTGATTTCAGAGCTTCTTTACCCATTTTCACCACTTGAGGTAAGTTTGTCTCAATATTTGGAACATTTTCTCGGGAGTTGACTTTTGTTGACTTTTTCATTTCCCGAGAGTTGACTTTTGTTGACTTTTTCCAATTTTGGCTCATTTTGCTCATTTTTGCTCTTTTTTGCAGATTTCTTGAGATGGCAGGTCATTTTCCCCATGGCGGAGGTCCTCCAGGTGCCGAGGGTGAGCCGGACATCATGTCCTTGCCCCGAGAGTTTGGCCGTTTGATCCCGAGAGGTATCATCCTCAGGAGCACGTCCTCCCTCGGGCCACTTTCTACCATTTTACCGATTTTAATGATCGAGCACCTGTGGATCTGCTATTGTGGGAGCCGAAGTCCCACCTCCTCATCAGGCATAAGAGGTATGTACTTCACTTTTTACATTTTCTGCCATACATTATGCATTTCACGCACATTTCATACTGTGTATGCTTATCTGCTCGTTCTGAACACATTTGCATGCCATACTTCTGCTCATTCTAGCATATAGCTTGTTTTGAATACTTAGTTTAAAACACAGTATTCCTTTTGTATCTTGAACACACAGCTCAATCACTTTGAATTTTTGAACCGCAGCCCATATATTGATTGTGAACACACAGCACACACTTGTTGAGAGTTGAACACGCAGCCCGAACTTTGAATTTCTGAACACGTAGCCCAAACACTTGATGTTGAACACACAGCTCGAACTTTTGAGATGAACACACAGCCCACTGATTTTTAAATCTAAACACACAGCTCAAACACTTGACATTGAACACATAGCCCACTGATTCTGAAATCTGAACACACAGCTCAAACACTTGACGTTGAACACACAACTCGAACTTTTCAATTCTGAACACACAGCTCATATACTTCATTTTGAACACACAGCTCATAAATTGCATTTGCACGCAGCTCACTACTAAACACACAGTCCACAGCATTGTATCTGATTTGATTTGCACACAGCTCATACATTTCATTCGCACGCAGCTTATTCATTTCATTCTGAAACTGAATACATGTGTTCATCATTATGAATGCAGGTATCTTCCCGTGTTACATGAGGATATGGCTCCATCGTTGCGAGGGAGTGGTACACAGAGCTCCCGGAGGCCGTTCGTGATTGGGTTAACCAAGCAGGGTTCGGACCCTTCTGCACAGGGATATCTCGCTATCTTGCTAGCAGGACATTGATGCGCGCCCTTGTAGAGAGATGGTGGGACACCACCAACTCCTTTCATTTCTCCGCTACCGGGGACATGACTATGACCTCGTTCGACTTTGTTGTGCTGACAGGCCTTGACATGGGAGGCTGGGCGATCCCTTATGATGAGGATATGGGCGAGTAGGAGGCCGTCTGGATCTATCTATTGGGAGCTCGCCACTGGTTGACAGATCCTCAGGCAGAGTCCAGTATACCTGGTTTTCCTCACATTTCAGAGGGAGGGTGCCTGAGATTCCCGAGGAGATAGCGCAGTACACCCGAGGGTTTTTGATGTTCCTCTTCAGGACCACTCTGTTCTCTGATAGGGGAACACCGTTGGGCTATATCTGCTGAGTGCCCTGGTAGACCTCTCGTAGGTCAGTCAGTATGACTGGGGTGGCGCTGGCTTAGCTACCCTCTACTGCTACATGAGTGCGACCTCCCGCAGACGGGGGAACATAGTTGGCGGCTATTGGAGAGCCTGGGAGGTACTTTCTGCCCTCTTGATTTACATTTCTGTTTTTCATTATCTGTACATTGCACACAGGGACACTTTACATTCTGTACTTTGCATTCCACTCTCAGCATTCTGCATTCTCTGTATATTCTGTATTCACATTCTACACTCAGTATTCTGTATTCTGATGGCTATTGCCCTGTTTTCGACAGTTATGGTTTTCGCGTACTTCCCGACGCTAGCCCGGAGCTTGAGGTGGAGGTGCCTCTCATGATTCCATATTCGCTCGTATTTGAGGGCCAGTACCGGCCGAGAGCTCGGGAGACTCTCCCCTACCTGGCAGTTTTTCGACACAGTGTGGCGACAGAGGTAATTCAGAACTCTCAGTTCTTCATGTTTCATCTTGATTTATCTTGCACATTTGTGATTTCTAATCGGCTTATACATTGGTTATCCGCAGATCACATGGTAGCCCTGGGTGCCTTTGGATGGAGACATCCGATTTTAGTTTGCTGGAGGATGGGCTGCTTCTCGGTATAGGATCCTATTGTGAGGGCCAGCTGGTAGGGCCTGGTTCCTAGGGGACCGCTTCCTACGCCAGACATGGGCTTCCCGAGAGAGTGTTCCCTCAGCACCTCGGATGATAACGATCCACTGAGAGGCTCACTCCTTGGATGTCGACAGCGCCATGTTGGGTACCGACGTATTGCTACATTTGGAGGACGGAGTACGCGACCTACCGTCATACATACTTGATGCCTCCATTGACAGGTGTCTGTACTCCCACGAGGAGGTCTACTGGGATGCCATCCTCGAGTCGTGCCCGAGCTAGAGACATTCCTTCGACTAGTAGAGCCAGCACATCGAGGGGTGGGACTGGACTGGTCCCCCCGATTCCCCCGACTTATCATCACCCTGGATGGCCAGATATTCCGACTGAGTTGACAGGATGGCGATACGGGACTTCCTACCCGATTCCGATAGAGCCTCCTATGCTTGGTCACCCATACGTCAGTGATCCTGACTCACCACCGGTATGTTCCACTATTTTTCACTTATCACTCAGATACTTAGGCACTCATTTATTCATTGATGATTTGAGCTTGTATGCAGCCACAGAGAGTACATGAGGGGATGCTCGGATTGGTGGCCTCACTTGAGGGCATGGTCTTGCGGAGAGAGGCGCAGCTGTCCATCATCGGTGTCCCGGTACTCTTTAGTTTTCTTGCATTATCATACTTCTGATGACATGCTGAACTTGAACATTTCACTGCATTGATTGACTGTATGTGTAGAGCACATCTGACACACACCACATTCATGTACTGTATCTGCATACATCACTCCATGTAGTTTTTATCTGTGCATCTGATATACAATTTTGGCTGATGCATTCAAATTGCACTCTTCTTTTCAGATGCCCCCGTATATACTGAGCCACAGACCGGGCCATCTAGGCCTTCCCGAGGAGCTGGGCCATCTAGGCCTTCTCGAGGAGCTGGAGAGGGGAGTCGTCTCGCAGACGAGGCGGACGCAGGCATGTCATAGAGGAGGACCCGAGGAGGAGGAGGAGTCTGCGCATCGTTAAGTTGTTTAGTTTGTTGCGTCGGTTCTACTATCTGACTTGGCAATTTTCAATGCCAATTCCATTCAATTTCATTTTTTGTGCAAAATGATGCGATGCGATGCTAAGAACATAAAATACAACACTTTTTGAACAAAAGCTGTTTCATTCCATCATGCTTCCTTTTTACAACATTTTACAACAAGGGTACAAGTTTTACAGAAAATAAAACTGCCTAAGAATGTACAATGTGCTACAACTACTAGTAAAAAAAGGCAACTAAAGTAGGAACATCTGCATCTGTGCTCTCAAGTGCAAGAATAAGAGGCCCTCTTCGTCCTCTTCGCTGAGAAGTCCCTGCACCATCCCACCAGCACCACCATCTGAATTGGAGCTGCTGTCCTCGGAATCCTCCTCGGCATCACCTCCGCCCTCAGAGCCTGACTCAGAGTCATCCTCTCTGCCTGCAGATGTCTCTGACTGAG
>JAPPVO010007071.1:0-23354 GCA_030407325.1 Camellia japonica
GACATCGTTTTTTTTTTTTTTTTTTTTTTTTTTGCGACAGAAAATACCGTTGAATTTATTCAAACTATTTTGTGACTGTATATATATGAAGCTGTCTCAAAACCACAATCACTATGCTAGGTTAGAGTTTTCCAAAAACTCTTTTGAGAAAATTATACTTTCTTGTTTTCCGTATTATATTATTTTTACTGAATTTTTTTAATATTTAAGTAATTTTTTAAATTTTTAGAAACACCTAACATAATACACCTAAAAAGTAAAAAAAATCTTATAAAATTCACTAAATACCAAAAATACAAAAGAAATCAATAATCAATACATTTTTTTTATATTATGTATTTATTAATTTTTTTAAAAATATTTTTTCATAATTTTTTTTTAGATACATTTAAGTAAAGTGCATCTAAAAAAAATATTTAAAAATTAAAAAAATTCACTTAAAAAAGAAAAAACACAAAAGTCACTTTTTGCGACTATACCGTCGCAAATACTCTGTTTTTTGAGACGGTATTTTTTACCGTCGCAAATACTCTGATTTTTTGAGACGGCATTTTCTACCGTCGCAAATACTCTGATTTTTTGAGACGGCATTTTCTACTGTTGCAAAAAGTGACTTTTTGCGACGACAAGTGTACCGTCGCAAATAGTTCCATCTTTTAAGCCCCATTTTCTTGTAGTGATTACTTCTTATTTTGCTCTGCCTTACAAACACTATGTTGTGTTTTGCATCAGTGGCTGGCTGGCCACTGGTAAAGGTTGTCGACCACCAGTCAGCCATGAAAGTGGCCTGCCGCCCATCAAAGGTGGTCTGCCGGCCACTTGCCGGCCACTGATGCACAGGTTCATCTTACTGCAATAGAGGACAAACAGAGCATATACAGGGTATTTTCAAGGATTGTTTGCACAACTTACCCCTTTTTTTCATGAACAAATCCAAGGAGTGGTGAACCTAAGCCACAAACCACCAATTCAAACAATTTCATTACATGATGGCTTGTGAACCCAAGAGTGCAAGTTCAATAAATGCAAGAAAAAAAAACACAAACCTCCTCCCTTTCTTGAAAGATCAAAGGAAGTGGTTGACCTTGGAGACTTTGATCATTTCATCACTAGCAAGCATGAAATAGTCCAAGTTCCATATGTTCAATTAACGTCTAATTGAACACACCAAAACACAATCAAATTTTTATTTTTGTACAATTTTAGTCCCAAGTTTACTCATTTTAATTTATCAACCATTCTTTAATTCAATTAAATCCAATGGTGAATTAAAGTCCTCTAATGGAAAGAGGGTCCAAAACACAAGTTGCTTTGGGTATGAAAGAAGCATCATACCGTTGGTAATGAACCCGTAAGGGATTATATCATTAAGTATGAAACCTCAATTTCATACTTGGGCAAACAAATGACTTGAAACCATTTTCAAAGAAAAATAAAAAGTCAAGAATGGAGGGAGGTTGCAGAGATTATTAGTGCTAAAATGAAGTATGAAAAGCCCAAAATAAGTGCTATCAACTCAAATAAGTGATGTCTAAGACCTAACTATTACACTAGAAGCATGCAAAACAAAAATTAAACACAACAAACACTTAGGTGCCGTTTGGTAACACTTACGTTTTCAGTTTTCTGTTTATATTTACAAAAATTTTAAAAACTCAAATAAAAACTTGTTTGGTAAATTTTTTATTTATAAATCAGTGGTCTCAGTTTATAAATTTGGCCAAAAAATGTAAACTCAAAAAATGTGTTTCCGTTTTGAGTTTTTTTTTTTTTTACCACCCAACACTAGCCACCACCCGCCACCATTTTCCACCACCGTCTTCCGCCACCACCACCCACCCCCACCCACCACTCACCACCCACCTGCCACCACCACCACCACCTGCCACTACCAGCCACCTGCCACCCACACCCACCCAGCCTACCACCATCCACTCGCTATTACCACCCATCCCTCGCCACCACCACCACACCACCACCCCCACCTCACCCACCAACCACCCACTTGCCATCCACCCGCCACCACCCACAACCCACCACTACCATCCACCGCACCCCACCACCGCCCGCCACGCCACTCACAACCCACTTGCCACCACTTACCACCTACTTGCCACCACCAGCCACGTACCACCATCAGCCACCAGGCACTCACCCGCCACCACCACCACCACCACCCACCACCCACCCGCTACCCACCTGCCACCACCACCACCACCACCCACTCGCTACCACCCGTTACCGTCACCACACCACCTACCACCACCACCACCACCCGCCACCGTCACCCACCCACGCACCACCACCACACCACCACCACCACCACCTTCCCGCTACCACCACCACCCATCACCCGCCACCACTACCACCACCACCACCACTCACTCGCTACCACCCACCACCGCCACCGTCACCTACCCACCCACCATCACCACCGCCACCACCACCACCCGCCACCACCACCACCACCCGCCACCGTTACCCACCCACTCACCACCACCACCACCCCCTGCCACCTACCCGCTACCACCACCGCCATCCGCCACCCACCTACCACCACTACCCACCACCCCGCTACCACCACCACCACCACCACCACCCACTCGCTACTACCCACCCCCGCCACCGTCACCCACCACCACCACCACCACCACCTACCACCACCTGCTACCCACTACCCACCGTCACCACTTTCCACCACCGTCTTCCGCCGCCACTTGCCACCACTTGCCATTTCTTACTCTTTTTTATATTTTTAAATTTTTTAAAATATTTTGTCAATTACCAAATGCGTTTGTAGTTTATGTTTTTCTAAAAATAAACAAAAAATAAGCAAAAACCAGTTTATAAAATTTTTGTAAATATAAACTGAAAACATAAACGTTACCAAACAAACCCTTAAAAATAGTCTTAAAACATGTCTGAAACAGCCCTAAAACATGCTGGAATTAAGCTAACAAAAGCTAGAAAAATAAGCTAAAACATGGAACATGTTAAGATAGAAAACAAAACACAAGGAGGGAAGGCTACCCCCTCCATTTTTGGACTTCAAAACATGATTTTGACTATTGAAATAACTCTAAAATTCAGTATTTAAAAGCTCAAAAAAAGGTGACAACAAGGATGGGAAACACAAGGGTAAAGGCCTCTAAAACAAGGTGTAAAGAATGGTGAACTACCCCTCAACCTTTAATGGTCTTAAAACCCAAGATTCAGCCTAAAAATACAGAGTTTTTACAGTCCAAAAATAGTATAAAAAAAGTGCTAGAATGAAGACAAAAGTAGCTAAATAATAAGCTAAAATATGTAACAATTTAAGCTAGTAAACAAGCCAAATGAGGGGTGGCTAACCTCTCAATTTTTGGGACTTCAAAATCACTTTTTTAGCCTTTGAAAACCTCTGAAAATCAGTGGTAAAAAGCTCAAAAAAAGTTGACGAAAAGATGGGAAACACAAGTGTAAAGGCTTAAAGAACAAGATTCCAAGAAGGGTGGTTAACCCCTCTACCTTTAATAGCCTTAAACCACAAGGTTCAACCCATAAAAACAGTTGAAAAATACTTCAAAATCAGCAAGCAAGAAAATATAGAAAAGAAGTGGTGTAAAGATGGTACAAAGGCAAGAGAATGTATACCTCTTGAAGAGGAATGAACCCTTAAGTCATAAACCAACAATTTCACACTTTCAAGTGCTTCAAGAGCTCAAATTCAAACTCAAATCATCTCAGCAAGAAGTTCTCTAGGTTTGGTTTAGAGTGTTTGGACATAGGCTATGCAAATTGCAAGAGAGAGAGAAAATTGTAGAGAGAGGATTTTTCTAAAATTATTTCTTCACTCCTAAATGTTCCTAACCTTCAAAGCAAGAAGTGAGGTCTTCTATATATAGAAATATATGAGCTTTGGTCAAAAATATCTAAAAAAGAACAACTGGAGCTTTGTGGAAACGGTTGGAGAAAATATCTAGGTTTTACACTGGTGGCCGGCCGGCTAGCAGTGGTGGCCGACCGACCATCACTGGTGGCTGGCAGGAAAAAAATGGTGGCTTGCCGTCCACAAATGGTGGCTACCGGCCACCTGCCGACCATGCTTCCAGGCTGGACTTCAAATGGGCATATCTCCCTCATCCGGACTCGGTTTTAGGTCATTCTTGAGTCTAAATTGAAGCCCCGAAAGTCTACTTTCCAATGGTGGCAGCCTCACATCTAAATTCTAAGTGTGAAAAGAGCTATGCCTATTTTAGTGAAGGTTACTCAGTTCTCTCTTAATGGTTTGATGCCCAACTTCTACCCCAACTAGTTTTTTTCCCTCTCCTTCTATTTTCTTCAACTCCAAACCTCTAAATAAGATGTTTAAAAAGATTTTTCAAAGAGTTTACCTCTTTTCCATTTATTTCCACTTTGTCCTTGCTCGGTTTACCGAAAAGTGTAACATTTTATGAAATGTGAGCCTTGGAACATCGTAGAAACATTTTCAAAATAGCCTCAGTGCCTGTGTTAGAGCTGGTCTGAACACCATGACCATAATATCCTCGGTGAGAGTTTGCAAAGCTGTCAGGATCTCCTTCTGCGTATCTTGAAGTGAGTGGACTGCCTCAACTACAACACTGTAGTCATGGTCCTCAGTAGGTGCTGCTCTGCCATTGGAAGAGCCTTGCTGCTATGGGGGTTATTGAACTTCATTCTTTGTCATTTTTTCTAGTGAAATATGTAAACCACTGTAACAACCCCGACTCAAGATTAACGATAATCCATGATTTAGTATGCCTAATAAGTTATTAAGATCAGATTTTGAATTAATTGCATATGTGTTGCGTTATTTGTGTTTTATTTGTTCATTGTAGGAGTATCTGTTTGAAATTTTTGTTACATTTTGTGAATCAAAGGCCTTATCGGCATCCGATCATGAAATTGACTTGGTATATGTGTTATTTGGAATTTTTAGAATATTATGGTGGGTCCAATTGAAATTCGGTTTAGAGCGATTAAATTAGATTAATTTGATGCCATTTGATTAACTTTGATTAATTATCACCAAATGAGCGATATATAACCCCACTAGTTCAATTTTGCACCTCATTTTCCTCACCTTTAAGCTCTAAACGTGTGAGAAAGGGAGAAGAAGAAGCTTGAGCTTAATTCAAGGAGGGAACGAGAGAATTGCTAAGAGTGATCAAGAGTTTGAAGGGATTGGTGATAGATTGTTGAGCCTAGCTAGAATCTAAGGGAATTGTGAACTCTAGGTAAGAGATCAAACTCTTAATTGTGTAATTGAATTAGATTTTACAAGGATTCAAGTGAATTAGATGAATTCATGTAAGGATTGAGTTAAAATTTAAGGAAGATAAGTCATTCCATATATGCATGCATATTTAAGACATTTTGAAAATGTTTTCAAGACTTTCCTGTCATGCATGTTGTAAATCTAGCATGGTTTGAAGAATTCATAACATTTCTCACCCTTGAGCCTCATTTGATCAAGTATTGGAGGCTAAGAACTTAGGTGATTACATGTATGACATATATAGAGCATGTTCTTGCATTTTAAGTTGAATTGTTACATAATTACATGTCAATTGGGTCTTGATTTTGAGTAATGATTTTTACTTCATGATGTTTTTCAAGTTCACATGTGATTCCTCAAGTTTTTAGCCCAAAATGTTAAGCTTTGAAGCGTTTAGTTCAAATTTGAAGCTTGGAGATCAAATCTAGAAATTCCAGAATTTGTATCTATGCTCGAGCGTAGGAGATCACGCTCGAGCGACCACTCTGAGTGCGTACACTTCCGCTCGAGCGACCTGAGTCCCGCTTGAGCGTGAAATGCATGTACCCAGATGTTCATATGTTTTGCAGTACACTCGAGCGACAAAAGTCACGCTCGAGCGAAGGTCTGAATCTCACGCTCGAGCAAGGATTGAGCGTCCGTCAAGTGTGAAAAACAAGCAACCAGCACTTTTGCCAAAGTTTACAGACCCTCACATTTTGCATGTCCGCTCGAGCGAGGAAAGCCACGCTCAAGCGTAGACCCTGTTTTTAGCAAGTTTTGAAAAATGTTTTCAAGTGCATTTTTGCATTCTCATTCCATCCTAGGCATTCCTAGGCCATGATTAAGACACTATAATGAGGATAAAAGTTAGAAACACACTTAGGACAAGAAAATGTGTTATGTGCAATTCGAGTGTGTGTTTCAACGTATGTCTCTGTCATGTTATGTAGGTCATGCGCCACGAGTTAAGAGAATTACCTACTCTACTCGTCTACTTGGAGCCATCTGTTAACTGTGAGTAATAACGCTGTAAAGCTATGTTTAATTACAAGTATTTTCTGACTGACATGATACGATTTGTTTTCTGAAATGCTATTTTATGAATTATGAATGAATGTCCATTTTTTTTGAAATGTATTTGTGGCATCCTTAGTTCACGTGGCCCTTGCTTGGGGGTAACAATATCGTAGCCAATGTGCACGTGGCCCTCGCCCAAGGGTAACAATACCGTGGCTTATATTCATGTGGCCCTTGCCCGGGGGTAACAATACCGAGGCTTATATTCACGTGGCCCTCCCTTGGGGGTAATAATACCATGGCTACTTGCGCGCAAGATATGAACCTTTATGGTTGTCGGTATTGACTATATATATATATATATATATATGAGTCTCAAGACCAAGTTAATATGATGGCTAATAGATGTACCATATATGATCTTATGCGAAGTCTGAATATGAATATGAATGTGAATATGAACATATATAAGAATCTGTTTCTAATGTAAGCTCTGATTTTTAACTCTGTGATGGACATCATTCATTAAAACCCTTTACCTTATTATTATTCACTGGGCTTCTACTCACTATTTATTTTTATGTATATAGGTGAGCAGGCGCGTGACTAGGCCTAAGTTGCTGCTTGGAAAGTTCTGGAGTCAGCCAGCTGTCGTGCCTCCCGTGGAGGTTCCCCTTTTGAGATCTGACCAAGTTTTGAGCCTTTAAGATTTTTGTACTTTCTGATGGTTGTGTTTAATCTGAACATGTTTTGGAAGTTCTGTATGTGTGGCTCCGGTGACGTGTGACTAATGTATTTTGACGTCACATCTATATATAAATATAAGTTGGTTTCCAAAATTTTCTGTCCCATATATGTTTACACAGCTCTATGGACTATGTATGTTTAGTATATTTGCTTTCGCAGCCCCTGTTTATATATTATTCTGTTCAGAGGCCTTTGGTAATCCAAGGATTACTGGCCGGTTACGATGTTAAACCTATAGGGGCGGGTTTGGGTTGTGACAACCACTACGGGTGTGAACCATCAACAAAACAACCTCCCTAGTGGAGTCGCCAGAAATGTAGGAGGTTCGAGGTTAGGAAGATGATTAGAGAGGCAAAACTATGTTAATGGTCCAAGAACAGTAGAATGACTGGAAAATGAGCAGCAATAACTGTTTAGGAGGTTGAAGAGTGAGCAGCTGGGTGAGGGTGAAGCAAGTAGCTTAAGAAGAAGACAATGACAGTGCACAAATGGGCATCATCTCCCCTAAATCCCCAAATTTCTTCTCTTGGACCTTGGGACATGGGTCATATTTATAGGCTTTTCCTTGCTACCAAGAGGACATCAAGTGGCCAAATAGAGAGAAGACATGTGTCCTTAAGGATCACATAGAATATTCTGCCTTGAGCCACCAGGCTGAAGGTGCTACGTGTTCCTCTATATATACTATGTACTATCTGTTTGCCTCCGCAACTACCTTTTTTAAGCCTCAGCAAGTGTAGTTGCAACGGGAGTGTTTGGTGCTACAACTCCCTGCAACTCCTTTTTGAGCCTCAGCAAGTGCAGTTGCGGCGGGAGTGTTTGCTGCTAACACTTGTCTTCTCAGCCCGAACCTCAGCAAATGCACTTATAGCAGTAAACCTTGCTACTACACTTGCCTTCTCAGTTCTATTTAGCCATTACATGCATTCTCAGGACACCATTAGCCTACTATCAACTATGTTCGTGTTCACCTTAACGAAGCCTTCACCCTTAGCCACCTAGCCACAAACTCCCCAGCTTCCCAAGGCGAAGGCCACAGCCAAGCCTGCTATTAGCCATACTATGCCTTAGTACCAAGCCCAAAGGGGCTTCCTTAGCCCTGTTTGTGCAACCAAGGCAGGTCTATGACCTGAGTAAATGGAAAGGGAGTCCCTTGGGCTCAGGCTGCCCTACTCTCATCTTCGCGGGGTTGTCGCGATATACCGGTATCTCTGGGCCTACTATCAGCTCCAACCAGTAAGTCTTGGGGCCTGTTATCAGTGCCAAGCTAGTGAACTTCAGGGCCTATTATTAGCACCGAGCTAAAAATGACTTTGGGGCTTGCTATCAGCCCTAGGCTAGTAATGCCTTGGGGCCTGCTATCAGCTCTAAGCATTAGTCTCTACTTGCGGAGGGAAAGCTTCTCCCAAAGGCTGCTATCACTTGGCGGGGTGTTCCTTCCGCAAGTTAGTTACTGTGGTCGTAGTTGTTGCAGCTGTAGTTGCTGCGACAGTCATTTCCCGCAGCAAGTTCAAATGGCAGAACCGACAATATTAGAGATGGCGGCACTGATAAAATGCCTCTGCAACTTAGTTACTTCAGTTTTCTCTTTCCCTCAGCACCTTCAGATGGTGACGGAATCGACAAACTAAGAATGACAGCTGTACTGACAACACTTGGAATGGTGCACTGAGACGAAGTACCTCCACAACTTGACCGCTACAAGTGTTGCCTCTGCAACTTAATTGTTTCGGTTTTCTCTTTCTATCAGCAACTTCAGATGGCGGGGGAACTGACAATATTAGGAATGGCGGCGCTGAGGCAAAGTGCCTCAGCAACTTGACCGTTGCAAGTAATACCTTTGCAACTTCAATTAGATACTTTTCCTCGTGGAGTCTATTCGAATCTTTGGCGGGTCGTACCTGCTTTGGCCCATTGTTGGCCCACTTCCCTTGGACTTTAGCCCATGCTCCTTTAATTATTTTTGGTTGTCTAAAAGAGGTGACCTCCGCACTTAGGTTCATACTTAATTTTGACTTTAATTTTTGACCTTCTACAGGCACTAAAGTGAGATTTTATGTAAAGTGCAGGGGTGCATAGTGTAATTTACGTTCACATGTTCTCTCTCTTTCTCTCTCCTAATAAAAAATTAAAAAAACTATTTTAATCTTTTTCATTTTATTTTCATACTATATATAATTTTTAACATAAAAATTTAATTTTATAAAATTAAAATATCATTGAAAATATACCTTTAAAATGAGAAAAATATTAAATATATTTAATAAAAAATTAAAATAAATAAAAAGTAATTACTATGTTTAGTTATGTTTTGAAATTATTATTATTTAAATATAAAAATTAATTTGATGAAATAAACACACAAAAATCATATATTTTTTAAATTCTCAAAAACAATTTTCATTCAAAAAAAATCAAATGAAAATAATTTTTTTTAATGGAAATAAAAAACACACAAATCCAATTTGTGCATTGGTACAAATCAAATATAGAGGAGTTTTGGAAAGATGATTAAAAGATAGTTTTTTGGTTTTTTTTTTTTTGGTTTTTGACTTTTTTTTCTAAAAAAAAACATGTAAAAAATGTGAGAGATCACATCATCACATCATCTCTCACATTTTTTACATATTTTTTTCCAAAAAAAGTCAAAAAAAAAAAAAACAAAAAGACTAGCTTTTAATCATCTTTCCAAAACTCCTCTGTATTTGATTTGCACCTATGCACAGATTGGATTTGTGTGTTTTTTTATTTCCTTTAAAAAAATTTATTTTCATATGATTTTTTTTTAATGAAGATTGTTTTTGAAAATTTCAAAAATATATGATTTTTGTGTGTTTATTTCATCAAATTAATTTTTATATTTAAAAAATAATAATTTCAAAACATAACTAAACATAGTAATTACTTTTTATTTATTTTAATTTTTTATTAAATATATTTAATATTAGTCTCATTTTAAAGGTATATTTTCAATGATATTTTAATTTTATAAAATTAAATTTTTATATTAAAAATTATATATATTATGAAAATAAAATGAAAAAGATTAAAGTAGTTTTTTAATTTTTTATTAAGGGAGAGAGAGAGAGAGAGAGAGAGAGAGAGAGAGAGAGAGAGAGAGAGAGCATGTGAGGGTAAATTATACTTTGCACCAAAATTCCACTTTAGTCCCTACACATCAAAATTGTAACACTTAACGCCCTAAAGGATAACTTCTGTTAGCCTCATTATTAATAGAAGGGCTAATGTGACACTTGACCAAAACTGCAGGGGTTAAGTGTCACAATTTGATATGTAGGGACTAAAGTGAAATTTTGTGTAAAGTGTAGGGATGCAAAGTGTAATTTACCCAATAATTCATAAACAATAATTGCGACATGATTTGGGTACCATTTTTTCACATTGGGCTATCGTGTTCTATTATTTTTTAATATCACCAACCTTGGGCCAAGTTTGGGAACCACCTAAAATAGTTAAAAAAATTAAAAATCACTATTAAAAAATCATATCTTCTCTCTACTTTTTCTGTATCCTTTCGTAAAAAATTAAAAAGTCATTCTCTTCATACCATTTGATATTCGTTTAGAATAATTCTATTGATACTAAAACTTCTACTAAAAATTTTACTAAAAGTGTTAGAAGTTAAATTTGATTAATTGTTAAAAAGGTAATGATACTTCAACATCCAATAATATTTAAAAACATGTTTTTATTAAGAATTTTAGTACATGTATTGCTTATTTTGTTAATATATTTCTCTTTTTCCAATGATCTACTCTAATCTTCCCGTATATTCCTCCATATATATGGTAATTGTGTTTTTGTCATGATCAATATACCGGCATTATATTTTTATATGTATATTTTCATATGGAGTTATAGGTTCTGAAAAAAATAAGAATTTACCATATAATATTTTCAATGCAATATGAAAGGAATGTTGAAGATATTTCCAATTTACAATTAAAAATAAAGTACTCCTATAATCTATTATTATGATACTTTTTAATTTTTTTTATTGTAAATTATATCATTTCACTAAATATTTTCTTTCATTTAATATTGTAAAACCTCTGTCTTTGCGAATTTACTTCAAAACTCAATCATAACTCATACTCAATTTACTCTAAGATCTCGTTCAAAATATGTAAATTTGTATTTATTGAATAAAAGAAAAACATATTTTCAAGAGATTTGATATCTAATTTATGATCATTTATTAGAGATTTATTTATATTGAATTTCATTTCTTATTTGGCTGTTAATTATGAATCTAGAAGTTTACTTAAGAAAATATTTATATGGGATTTGACTCCCTAAATTACAATTGCCAAATTATATTTAAGAAAATATTTATATAAAATCCTTCTAAAGGAGTTTTTTTTTTTTTTTCTTCTTCCTTAAAGGCTTATATTTATTTATTAGTGAAGAATTTTTATTTTCATGAGTTTGAAAGAATTAATAAAAGATGCCAATGATTCCCAAATTTAGGCTACTTATTAGTGAAGACATTTTATTTTTATTAATTTTGATTGGCTTATGTTTATTTGTGAGTATAGATTTTACTTGAATGAAGAATTATATGAGATTTGACTCATTCGATTACAATTACTTTTGAATCAAGATCTTTATTTAAGTAATCATGGATTATAATCTAACCATAACAAAAATTATCAAAGAGTCTTAAATGTAAAAGATGAAATCAATTCTTTATATTAAGACATGCATAAAATGGATGAACAAACCAAATCACATAAAAAATTGTGATATTATCAAATGCAATCTAAATTCATTTTGTGAGAAATCAAATATACAAATTCTGAAATTGTACAAATAAACTCGTTAGCCACTAGGGACATTGGCGAATAAGTCAAATAAAGTCCAACATTTTCATAAACCAAACATTAAATAGAGAACAATAATCAAATTAATAAAATTCGTAAAATATTATGAAGATGCATATATAACCCATACATACTTCAAAATTATTTTACAGCTTCGGTGATGGAGATACCAAATTGATAGAATCCAAGTTGATTGCAAAAAAGAACTGATTCTAGGCTACTTACAAATAGAATTCATCAATCTAAGGCATTTTATTTGAAAGGCCAGTTAACAAACTCAGAAACATCTAATCTAAAAACATAAAATTAAAATTAAATTATTTAATTAAACTGCATGGACATGTTTCACTATGTGTACGTATATATAATCTAGACATACATATCACACTTACATTGCAAAAGCAAATTATCAATCACACAACGTTGATTTAAAAACACTATAAGAACTTATACTTTCCGCGACTAACATTTTGGTCGCAAAAAGTACCATATTTGGTCGCTAAAATCTTTTCGCAACCAAAATGTGTTGGTCGCGAGTTGGTCACTAAAGCCTCGTCACAGATAGTTTTCTGCGACCAAAGTTATAGTTAGTCGCTGAAAGGGACCTGTAGACACCCTGTACGGGAAAGATTTATACCTTCTCGTATAATCCTGTTGATTAAGATTGCGCTCCTCCGTACGATGTCGTTCTACCACCTGAAAACACAAACGTGAGCTGGCCGGCGGGTGGTGTGCCGGAAACCTCTCCGATGCCTAAGTCAGTAAGCAAGACAAATAGGCAAAAGCTCCGTATTCAGGAAGTAAAGATGCATTACCTCTCCATAGGTGATGTTGTGAGCTTATATAGGTTCCGCGTGGCACAATCCTAGTAGGACTTTTACTCCTCCGTTCAGAGTCCTCCTAGGAATAGGACTTTTACTCCTCCATTCAGAGTCCTCCTAGGAATCATACTCCTGAAAGATAATGCTTATCCTTCAACACCCCCCTCACTGCTTAAACCAAGTGAGATGGTTTTACCATGACCGAACTCCAACATGACCGAAGTAAACATGACTGTAGTTAGCCGCAGAATAGGCCGAACTATCGTTAGTTCGGCTCTTCCTCCCACTGTACTTACTTCGGCTTCTCATGCGCGACCCATGGCATGGCTAAACCGGACTAACAACTAGCTAGGTCCGATCGAGCTAGTCATGCTATGCCGCAACCGGACTAACTTTGAGTGTGGCCATCTGGCAACCGAACTAACCGTAGTACTCTTCTGGACCGAGATAACATTAGGCACTTCTGGGACCGGACCAACTTCAAGTCCTTCTACGACCGGACTAACTTCAAGGCTCTCTTGGACCGGTCTAACTTCAAGGCTTCTACCGCGCTATCCAGAGCGAAGCCTACCAAGAGAAGCCATTACCTCGGCTCCGATTGCCATGGCCGAGATAACTATTTCTACTCCGGTTGGTAACTTATAATCACGTTTGGACCGAGGTAACACTTGAAGAATTCCCTTCCATACTTGGACCGAACTAACACTTGGACCGCGGCCCACTTGCTAGTCTTTTCTACCGCGACCCATATCCGTTTAGTTCTTGGACCGAAGTAAATCTATCCTTACCTCGGTCCATTACGCGGCCCAATTTCCAAGGAAGTCTCCTCCTTAGCTCGGCCAAATTTAGATATAAATTACACTCTCAATTGCCCCTTAATTCCATCTGCCATGCATGATTTGGGATTACTTGTTTCCAGTCGAGCTAAACTTTAGCCTCTCAACCGAGCTAAACTGTGGCCTTCTACCTTTCTCTCTACTTTCTGAGTTTCTATTCCACCTCAACTCTGCATCTGCGAAGCTTGTGTTCGTTGCTGCTGCTTTCATCTTCAGTGCTTTCAACCGAGCTATAACTTGGGGCTAGACCAGCTCCCTGACTTAGTCAAAAACCGAACTAAGAATGCTGCACAATAGGCTTCAACCGGGCTACGAATCCTTCGTTCCACTTAGACGAGCGAGGACTCCATTTATTTCGCCTTTGTTTCTTTTAGCACGGTCCAACGATCCGTGCTTAATACTTTTCCTTTTTACTTTGCAAACTGACTAGGTTGGCTAGGCACACCTTTGCACGTTCAACCGAGATATCGCGCGAGTTATATCCTGCAATGTGAGGCTGCCAAAAACCTCTTCGTCAAGTGTGGGTGGGAAGCAGCTGTGGCGTAAATCGGTCATAGCCAAGAGACCGAGGTCTTCCTAAACCCTCCTCCATATTTTATACCAAGCTCCATGGTGGAGTATGCAAATGCCATTCAGTAGAAATTTCTTCAAGAAGTGGAGGATGAGGATGCTGCTCCTGAAGACAACGCCCAGCCCGGTCGTCAATCTATCTCTCCAACTCCAGTGGGCTCCATCTAACCCTTGCTTGTTGTGTCTGATGCGGTGCTTTCGACCGAGCTCAACCAAAGTGTGCTTGTGACAACCGAGCTCCCTTCTGAAACCGGCCTTCGAGTCTATCTGGATGCGGATCTTGACGACCTTTTTGCTTTATCCTGTATTTTCTTCTTGAAATCTTCAGTTTGGAATGAAATCTTCAATTTTCTCATCTTTCTGTTTGGTTTGTTCCATGCTTGCAATCGTTTTCCAATTGTGATCTGAATGAAGTATAACATTTCCTGGCCGAGATACTTATCTCGGTCTTAGCCTTGAAATCTAACTGGTCATACTTGTCAACCTCTTCAGCCTAGGTCTTACCTCGGCTGAAGATCACTAAAAGTTGTTCCAGCCAACCATTCTTCAATCTGGCCATTCCTGCCAAACTTCTTTGGCCGAGGTAACTATCATCCCGGCAAAAGAGTGTCCAAAGAAGTTTTTGTTGGTCAATCCTGCCAACCACCTTTAGCCTAGGTCCTTACTTCGGCTAAAGGGTGCAAAAAAGTTTTTTGTTTGGTCAAACCTGCCAACCACCTTTAGCCTAGGTCCTTACTTCGGCCAAAGGGTGCAAAAAAGTTTTTTGTTGGTCAAACCTGCCAACCACCTTTAGCATAGGTCCTTACTTCGGCCAAAGGGTGCAAAAAAGTTTTTTGTTGGTCAAACCTGCCAACCACCTTTAGCCTAGGTCCTTACTTCGGCCAAAGGGTGCAAAAGAGTTTTGTTGGTCAAACCTGCCAACCACCTTTAGCCTAGGTCCTTACCTCGGCCAAAGGGTGCAAAAGAGTTTTGTTGGTCAAACCTGCCAACCACCTTTAGCCTAGGTCCTTACCTCGGCTAAAGGGTGCAAAAAAGTTTTTTTGTTGGTCAAACCTGCCAACCACCTTTAGCCTAGGTCCTTACTTCGGCCAAAGGGTGCAAAAGAGTGGTAAGTGTTGGTTTTTCCAGCCAACGCTGCTTTTAATGCCCCTAGCTCATTAAAACAACCGTTACAGAAGAAAATACTCTATGCTGAAGAGGGAACGACTTGTTTTATTGAGGAGAATGAAAATTACAAGTACCCTAGAGAAAAAATAACTCGAGACTGGCAGTGTTCCATGGTCTGGGGCTTGCTATTCCATCTTCCAAGTGGTATGCCCCTTTTCCCGCTAATCCTACCACTTTGTATGGTCCTTCCCAATTGGGCCTTAACTTGCCATCTCCGGATATCAAAGTGTTCCTTCTTTTATGTATTGGTCCAAGTGCCCAGCCGCCACTAACTCCTCCAAATGCTGCTTCAATGGCGTGCAATTTTCAGTGCGGTGTCCCTGTTCATCATGGAAGGTGCACCGCGATCTCTCATCGTAGTCATTTTGTGCTTCTCTCATCTTAGCAGGCCATCGGACGAAAGGTTCATTGCGTATCTCGCTGAGGACTCGATAGATCGGTTTTTTTAACACTGTGGTCATGGCAGTGCGGATTCTCCACCTCCTTTCATCTTGGTTCTCACCGTTGCCCTTCCTGCCTCGCCCGTCCTTGCTTGGACGTTCTACCGCATTGGCTTTTTCTGAAGTCTTTTTATCTGGTACTGCGGTTGCGCCAGTCTTTACCTTGGTGCGGTTGACATCTTCTTCCACCCGAATGTGCTGGTGCACTCTTTCCATCAAGGCTTCCATCGTAAGGGGTGGCGTCATAGTGATTGAGTCCCTTAGTCTGTTTCCGACTGGAAGACCTCTTTTGTACTGTGCTATGGCGAGATTGGTGGGGCAATCTCCAATCTGGTTGAATGTCTCCCAATACCTTCCATTGTAGGATCTCAACGTCTCTTCGTCGCCCATGTCGATGGAGAGTAGCTGATCGATCTCCACTTGTGTTTTGGTGTTCGTTCTGAACCTTGTTACAAACGCCTCCGCCAATTGTGCCCAGGAAGCTATCCTGCCCTCTGGGAGTTTTTCGAACCAGGTCAAGCCTAAGTCCCCAAGGCTTGATGGGAAGAGGATGCACATTAAAGCCTCGTTGCGTCGGTAACTGCCATAACCTGGCGGAAGTGGCTTAGGTGCATGTAAGGGTCCGTCTTCCCTTCGTACGTAGTGAATTTAGGCTGGTGGAAGCCTGAAGGTAATGGTGCGTTCTCTATTGCCGGAATGAATGGCGAGGTTTGCAACCTTACTAACGCCTTGTCTGTTGGTTCGTAAGCAAGGCGCGGTGTTGGCACTCCTACCTCAACGCTTCCGTGCGATCGAGGGGCCAACTGCTGAAGGGTCGAAACTCTGTGTGGGTCGTGCGCCCTGGTATCCTCCTTCCGTCGTACCTTTTCTTCCAGTACGGTCCGTAAGTCGGACGATCTAGGCATCTCCGTTGGCCTGGATGATGTCTGATGCGAGCGTGAGGGCCGATAGGTGCTTCCCTCAGTGTAAGACCTCTCAGATCTCGTTCTCTCAGACCTGGAGAACCGAGTTCTGGAGGTTCTGGTTTGAGTATCGCCTGTCCTGAGGCTTCTACTCTCCCCTTGCGACGGAGTGGTATCTCTGCCGCGGCTTTCAGAGTGACGATGGGGCGTTTTGTTTTTGTGCCCCACTCCTGTCGCCACTCCTTTGCCCTTCATCTGGCGCTTCATGGATTCCATGTCCGCCGCCATCCGTCGTATCAACTCATCCTGCTCCTTTACACGGTCCTCCAGAGTTGAAGGATCAGTCCTCCTCCTCTGTCTGTCTGGACTCTGCGATCGAGAGCGACGAGGGCTGTTATTCCGCCGTGTCCTCGTATCCCTCCTGGGATTCTGTTGATGTGGCTCCAGGTCTGCCATGGGAGGAATAAGAGGCAAGCCTTCGCGCCTCCCTCCTCCGTCTGGAGTTTGTCCATCAATGGCGAACTGTGGCAGTTCTTCAATGTGCGCCATTAGTTTTTGTTCAGGAGGATGACTTAATCAAAAGGTTTTGTTCGTTCTGTTTATTCCCACAGACGGCGCCAATTGTACGGGAAAGATTTATACCTTCTCGTATAATCATTGATTAAGATTGCGCTCCTCCGTACGATGTCGTTCTAACCACCTGAAAACACAAACGTGAGCTGCCGGCGGGTGTGTGCCGGAAACCTCTCCGATGCCTAAGTCAGTAAGCAAGACAAATAGAAAAGCTCCGTATTCAGGAAGTAAAGATGCATTACCTCTCCATAGGTGATGTTGTGAGCTTATATAGGTTCCGCGTGGCACAATCCTAGTAGGACTTTTACTCCTCCGTTCAGAGTCCTCCTAGGAATAGGACTTTTACTCCTCCATTCAGAGTCCTCCTAGGAATCATACTCCTGAAAGATAATGCTTATCCTTCAACACCCCCTTCACTGCTTAAACCAAGTGAGATGGTTTTACCATGACCGAACTCCAACATGACCGAAGTAAACATGACTGTAGTTAGCCGCAGAATAGGCCGAACTATCGTTAGTTCGACTCTTCCTCCCACTGTACTTACTTCGGCTTCTCATGCGCGACCCATGGCATGGCTAAACCGGACTAACAACTAGCTAGGTCCGATCGAGCTAGTCATGCTATGCCGCAACCGGACTAACTTTGAGTGTGGCCATCTGGCAACCGAACTAACCGTAGTACTCTTCTGGACCGAGATAACATTAGGCACTTCTGGGACCGGACCAACTTCAAGTCCTTCTACGACCGGACTAACTTCAAGGCTCTCTTGGACCGGTCTAACTTCAAGGCTTCTACCGCGCTATCCAGAGCGAAGCCTACCAAGAGAAGCCATTACCTCGGCTCCGATTGCCATGGCCGAGATAACTATTTCTACTCCGGTTGGTAACTTATAATCACGTTTGGACCGAGGTAACACTTGAAGAATTCCCTTCCATACTTGGACCGAACTAACACTTGGACCGCGGCCCACTTGCTAGTCTTTTCTACCGCGACCCATATCCGTTTAGTTCTTGGACCGAAGTAAATCTATCCTTACCTCGGTCCATTACGCGGCCCAATTTCCAAGGAAGTCTCCTCCTTAGCTCGGCCAAATTTAGATATAAATTACACTCTCACACCCCATTTTTGACCGACCTTAAGACTCAGACGTCACCGATTTAGCGCTCGGTGATAGTGCATTTTGTGCTCATTCTGGAGTTTCAGAGTCTCGGCTGCGAGCCTTGCCTCCTGACTTCCGGGCTCTTTTGTGCTCTACTTCGGTTTGCGAACCATGTCCTGTTTTCTCTGTTTTCTCTTCCCGAAGGGAGAGAGAGGTCTCGTAGACCATCTCTCAATGGCCGTAGGCTACGTTTCGTGGTCGTAGGCTATTTTTCCCGTTTGGAGGCCAGTTTCCGGTTTTCAGAGCCGTCGGCCATACGCCTCGGTTCGGGACTGCCTAACTATCTCCGATTGCTCCGATTTTTGGCACACACCTTATTTCCTCCCTTTAGAGGGACACTGTGGCTCGGGAGACCACCTTCGTGGTCATACGCCACCTTCGGTGCTTAACAGCCTGTTTTCAGGGCCCCAGACTATGCGTTTTGGCCCCCGAACCTTCGTTTTGCATCGGTTTGGGTTCATTTTTGGTATGGACCTTTGTTTCATTGCTAGGGGGATGGTAGGATGGTGGGAGGCCACCTTTTCCCCTGAAAAACCAGTTTTCTCATTTTCTCTCTCCTACAGCCGGTTTTTCTGACAGAAAGCTAGTTTTTCTTACTTTTGAGCCACAATTTCTGGTTTTTCATACCACCATTGTGTTGTGCTCATCTGGGAGGCCACCAATATGGGTAGGCCGACTAGTAATTCTTCTTGACCCTTTTGACCCCCCTAAAAAGTTGATTTTTCTCTCTCCTAGGTCATATTTTCTGGTTTTTCACTACACAGCTGTATTCCACTCATCTGGGAGGCCACCTTTCTGGGTAGGCCAACCAGAAAACCTTGTTGAACCTTTTGACCCCTGGTCGGCCGACCAGGGAAGGTGGTCGGCCGACCACCTTGAACCTTTTGAACTGGTCGGCCAGTTTTGCCTCTGTGAGTGTGTTCCAGCTATGCCAGCTGTTCTGCACTTAACCCACTGTCCGAGGGTTTTGTCCTTGTTTTGGCCCTTTTAAAGGTGGTTTTCACCCCTTTGCTTGGTTCAAAAGAGAGTTTGGCCCTTTTGGTCAAGCTTCTTTTAGAAGCTTTGAACCCCTCTCATGGCTTCTCCAAGAAGCCTCACCTCTCTCCCTCTATAAAACACACCTTCCACCTCCATTTGCAAGGGTTAGAAGCTTTGGGCTGAGATATATACATACAACCCTCTATCTCTCTACTTCAAGCCTCCAAACACCCTTGTTCTTGGCCATTTTACACTACAACTCCTAGCCTACCACCTCCACCATCCATTCCAGCCCCTTGAAGCTGATTTTCAGAGGTTAAGAGCTCACAATCTTGGACCAAAAGCTGTTGCATTGCTGTGCTACAAGGGTAAGTCTCCATTTCCCCTTTTCTTGCATTCTTTTGCTTCATTCCTTAGCCCTATTTGCAAGCATTTCTGGGCTTCGACCTAAACTGTGAAGTGTCTTATTTTGAGCCCCTCTTCAACTTTGTTTAAGGACACTATGCTGTTTGAGGTCATCTACTTCCTTGTTTTCTCAATCTCTCTTTTAGGGTTATTTTTGCATCCTATTTTAGCCTTACTTGTGAACATTTTCGAGATTTGTTATAAACTGGGAAAAGTCTTGTTTTGACCTCCTCTTTAAGTTTGATAGAGGTCACTTTTCTGTTTGGAGTCATCTCTTTCCTTGCATGCTTTATTTCCTCATGCTTTGAGCCATACATTTGAGCATTTGCATTGGCCTCTTAGCCACTGAAATCCAGTGGATTTTCAGTGGCTTTGATGTGCCTTTAAGTTCCAAAACCATAGAGGGGTGGCCCTTTCACCCCTCATTCTCTTTACTAGCATTGTTGGCCTTCCAAAGGGACTCTATTTTGCATGCATTGAAGTCATGTTTCAGGCCTCATTTTGTGGGTTTTAAGGTCTGCCTAAGCTCTTTCAAGAGCCCATTTTGCCATATTTTATGTTCCTTATGCATGTGCAAAGCAATCCCATTCAAGGCCTTTCAAAGGGACCTTTCTTTGCATGTTTCCTAGACTGATTTCAGGGCCAATTTGGTGGGTTTTGGAGATGTCATAACTCATTTCCAGAGTTGGTTTGGTCATGCTAAGTGTCTATCTTGTATGTGTTAAGTAACCCCTTGCATGGCCTTTCAAAGGAACTCATCATTTTTGCATGTGTTGGCTACATTTCAGTGGTTATTTAGGCATATTTTGACATGTTTTATTCACTGTTTTTGGCTGGTTTGATGAGTTCTCATATGCTTCATATACATGCCATGTAAACCATGCTTGCTAGCTAATGTTGCATGTTGTTTTAGCCCATCATGTTAGCATTTTTTGGCCATGCTTTAAACTAGTAATGTGCATGTTTTGGGACTGCCTTAGCTCTGTCTTTGTGCTTCATAGTCAAATAATGCTTGCTTTGCATGGTTATGGTTCAATACATATGCCTAGCTTTGAGTTTCGGGGCCTATAGCATGCATTGTATGACATATTTGCATGATTCGGGACCATTTAGCATCATGTTTCAGTGCTGAAATTTACATGTTTGAATGCCATGCTTCATCCTTGCCATGCCTTGTTAGAGTTGCATGTTGTGCCTTAGGTTCGGTCCTCGATTTGCGTGCATGTGTGCACGCATTTCGGTTGTCTCATTTTCATCTTATGGCCGCTGATGTGAGTGTGGCTAAGGTCCACTCATATTGGTGTAAGTCCATCGTACATTGTGTATGTCATTTTGTGTATGCTAGGTTGAATATTAGAGCATTGTGTATGCCATGTTACATCGAGCATTGTGTATGCCATTTCATAGCATTGCATATGCTAAGTTGTATGTTAGTCGCATTGTGTATGCCATCTCATTTGCATTGTGTTTGGGATAGGAGTTAGCCCAAGCACGGGAAACGAGGGACGTTTCGTACTCCGAGTGACGGAACGTGTCTCAATTCCCGGTCGCCGACACTCCGGATTACCCATGATAAAGTTTAGGTCTTGTTGTGTTTATACGTGCATTCATTTCACATTGAGTCATGCAATTCGACTCCTCGGCCATCATGCATCGAGATGCGTGATTGATGGCACGAGAATCGAGGCATGCATACATGTGTGAAAATACTTTACCACGCCCCTTTCTTGCTTTCTGTTGCAGCAAATCAAAAATCAGCAGCTTTCTAAAAGCCTTGCACAGCATTCCGGCATCAATTGCAAACAGAGGGGAATCGGGGCATCGCAATGGATTTCCGCGCCAAGCAACTCAAGCATGCATCATTCATCATTCGGAACAGAGCTGAGGCGGTCCATGGATTTGCATGCTAATTTACTTGCTTTCCTAGATTAATTTGTTAATTAATTAGGGTTTTGTACTTATTCGGACTGTATTATTTATTCGGACCCTCCGAACGAGGGCGCAATTGTAATAAGTGTGCGTGTGTGTGATGTATGTCTTCCAACCCCATGTCTTTCTCCCTTTTATTTACCAGCTTATGATGATTAAATTAGGGCATGTTTCAATTAGCATACTTATGCTCACAGGTTTGCATTCATTCTGTCTTGCATGCACCGGGCTCGGCGCATCATACTAACTGCATTGTATTTCAATTCCGAATTGAATACTTGTTAGTTGTAGCATTTCACATGCCATCTTTAGAATAGCCGAGCCTATTATAGTTGCATTCATGCCTGTGTTGCATTAGGCATTTCTGTATAGTTAGGATCATGCATGGATTTCTAACATAGTTTCTGTTTTGGCTCGGAGTACTCGGTAAGTGCGTATGCTTTAGCATCCTTGCATGTGTGTGAGTGACTGCAATGATAGCATGCTTACCATGAGGCTATGTGCTTATGTGATATAACTGCCTGAATGCCTGTGGGTGAAGGTTGGATTATCTGAATTGGAACAATTCATTGATTGCGAGTTTTAAGCCCACTAGATAGTGGCAAATCATCATGTTTTCTAAGCCCACCTGAGGGTGGCAAATCCACATTTTAGCCTACTTGCGAGTCGCAAACCGTTTTCAAAACAAACATGAGATGTTTCGTTCCAATTCAGACGACCCAGTCTATACTTGTATGCTGTGCGCATCACATAGTAAATCTAGGCTAATAACCGGAATAAGAGCACATAATGTTTTCAAAACTTGATATCATGGTTAGTAGAGGCCGATCTTTGATCGGGCGAGCGGGGGTGCTCACGAAGTGACCTTCCCCAATCGTACCCAAGTTCTCGAGCCGAGGCAACTTTGGTGATGACGGACACGTGGCCTTAAGCACGAGTCAGGGTTTCCTAAATTCCCCCAAAATAAATATTTAGGTACCGACTCTGTATCTGGTAAAGCAGTCCATGTTTGGCACTTCTTTCAAAAAATCTGTTTTAAAAAAAAAAAACGATTTGCCGAATTTGGACTCTTTGATGATTCATCGGTCTTGCATTGCACTCTGCGAGATTGGATACAAGACTATGACATTGAGTCTTGACTTGAATATACATGAATGGGACATAAAACAGAACATAATGAATCTATAAATGATTGCTCTAGCCATTGGACTACCTACAACTATAGCATAAGCCAAAATGACAAGCTTTGGACACACCACTTCTCTCCTCTTCTTCTTCTTCTTCTTCTTTTTCCTCCACTTGGTGTTCTCTGAATTGTCTCCAAACCAGAGAACCACCATGAACCAGCTCTATGGTCTTCTCCCCAATAGCACAGCCCAGTTTTCTCCTCCTTCCCCATGGAATGTCACCAAAGACCTAAGTCCATGTTCATGGAAGGGTGTTGCATGCACTTCCAACAATTCTTCCATCACCAATCTCTCTCTCCCTTTTTTCTCTATCTCTTCCTCCGATTTTCTTGTTGTTCTTTGCCAGATTGATACCTTGGAGGCTGTTGATCTCTCCAACAATCACTTGAGCTCAATCCCAGATGGGTTCATGACTGGTTGTGGAAAGATTACTGGGTTGAAACTGTTGAATATCAGTTGGAACAAATTGTCTGGCCCTTTACCCACTTTTAATGGTTTTGCTAAGTTGGCGTCCTTGGA
>JAPPVO010007072.1:0-14841 GCA_030407325.1 Camellia japonica
CAGAAAAGCTGATTATAATCTGTTTTAAATCAGCTTTTCACCAAAAATCAGATTATAACCATCTTCCCAAAACACCCCCAAGATAGTATTGATTATATAACATTATGGATTTAGAAGGCCAGATGGCTTAGCTCGTATTCTGAGTTGGCTCGGCTCATACACATTCCTAGGTTTGTTTAATTATTAAAATTTATAAGATTTGATTTGATTTTTTTTTTTTATACAAAAAAGACACCTTGAATTGTAATTGTTTTTTAAAAATTTCTTCTCAAAAATTTGAAAGAAAATGAAAATGAAAAGGCAAATATCAAATAAATAAAATAATCAAAAATATTTATTGATATCTAAAAAAACTTGTCAAATACAAAAAAAATATTTTATAAAAATTTCTTCACAATTTTTTTACATTTTAAGTGTATTTAGATTAGGTGAATAAAAAAAATAAATAAAATATTAAAAAAAAGTCAAAAATAAGTTTTGAGTTTGAATTTCAAAAACCAAACAAAGCAATTGTGTTTGGTTTCATTATTCCTACTAACAAAGCACAAGAATTATTTTATGTTATGTACTAATTTTAGGCTTTTTTGGAAAAATTTAGTCAAAATCTCTTTATTGGACCCTTATTTAGTGAAAATGATAACTCAATTATTTTTACTTCATATGCCCCCTATGGAGGAGACATATAATTGAGTAACGACTGAATAAAATTCTTGTTTTTTTTTTTTGGACAATATTGTCCATAAATATATATATATATATATATATACACAAAACTCTTTTGACAAGGAACACATTTTATTTTATTTTATGTAAGTTTAAAAATGTTCTGTATGTGTATTTTTAGTTGGTTCATCTAGTATATATTTTATTTTTTGTAACAGTAAAATATTACTATGAATCAGAATAATATGTTACTGTCAAATAGAGTTACATGTTACTATTTTCGTCAATTTCAACAATATTTTCTTATTTTTTATTTTTTAATAATTTCATAGTCAATATTAATTTTATTTGATAGATCTTGATGAGAAAATTCTAAAAATTCTAATTTTATTAAAAATCGACATCTAAATCAAAAGTTATATTATTTTAAAATTTAAAATATTAAATTACTCACTAAGTATATCTTAGTAATAGTGAAATGTGTTAGATTTTTTAAGAATTTTTTTTTGTGATTATCCTTAATGTTTTATTATGAGAGGATTTTGACAAAATCTGCATTTTTTTGTGTCTGCATGATTAAATTTCTTTTAGATTGTTTAGATCATAAATTTAGATAAGAATTTAAAAAGAAAAAGAAAAAAATGTTTGAAACATTTAAGATGCTAGTTAATATATTTTGTTAAAACAATAGCTGGAATTTGTTTTCTTTCTTTCTTGTTTATTTAAAAAAAAAGAAAAAAGAAATATTATATAATTTTGTCAAAATTTAGAAATAAGCTGTACTTCAATAGCATGAGCGACTCACTATCCGGCTTTCAACCGAGCTTTTCAAAATATTAATTCTTTATTTTAATTTTTATTATTTAAAAATGTTGGTCTCTGTTTAAAAATTCAGAAATAAAATAATATAAATTTACTATTTTAACCTTCTTTTAAATTCATTAATAATATAAAAAGTATAATTACGATAATTGATATTTTCAAAAAAATATATTATCAAAGGATAATTTTAAAAAATTAATATTTTTAAAATATAATAATTGTAAAAAAAAGTTAAATTCCTATAAAGAGATCATTATTTTGGAACGGAAGGAGTAATCTGAATTCTTATGATGGGGATATATTTAGCGTGTTTGGTTTTAGTTTTTTAAAAATTGAGTTTTTTTTTCGTATTTTTTTTAATTTTTAGTGAATATCTTTTAAATTTTAAGCAATTTTTTTTTTGAACTTTTTAGATACACATGTTTCTAAATAGTAAATATTTGTGAAAAAATATTTTAAAAAATTAATAAATATACAAAAATAAAAAAAATGTGCTGAGTTTTTATATATTTTTTATATTTGTGGTATTTAAAATTCATAAATATTATATTTATTAAATGTATTTATGTGAAGTGTGTTTAAAAATTTTAATTTTTTTAAAATATTAAAAAAATTTATTAAAAACAAAAAAATATATATAAAAAATAAAAAATAATTTTTAAAAAAAAATATTTTATAAAAACCAAAACTAAACATGATTATTATTATTTTAAGTCCCGTTATTTTCAGGCAGGTGGCGGCAGTGGTCGTAGGTTCGTAGGCAAAAGGGACAGTAGCAAATGATTGGTCAGATTGCGTACTCTTGTCTATCTCAACACCGTCGATGCTCTGCGGAGCTTGTTTTCTTTTTCTTTTTTTGGATAAATTACATTAACGTTATTCACTGAAAAAAAAAATTCATTAACTTCTCTTAAACTAAAAAAATATTACCCCATCTAAGAATCTTCCAAAACCCAAAAAACAGTAGTGTGTTTGATTTGAGTTTTTTGGATTAAGTTTTTTAAAAATTAATTTTTTAATTTTCGTGTTTTTTTATTTTTTGTGAATATTCTTAAAATTTTAAATATTTTTTTTTTTTTTTTTTTTTAGATGCACCTTACTTAAATGTATCTAAAAAGTAAAAAATTTATGAAAAAATATTTTAAAAAATTAATAAATACATAAAAATACAAAAATATACTGAATTCTTTTTTTTTTTTTAATTTATATTTTTGGTATTTAGTGCATTTTTTAAAAAAAATTACATTTTTTTTTACTTTTTAAGTATATTTATATTAAATGTGTCTAAAAAGTAAAAAAATTGCTTAAAATATTTTAAAAAATTTGTAAAAATAAAAAAACACGAAAAATAATGAAATAGAATTTTTTAAAAAGTATTTTTGAAAAAATAGAACCAAGCAAGTTTTTGATGAAAAAGATTAACAAAAAATATAAGAACAGTCCTTAGTCGACTTGAGAAGTAGATAAAAAAAAAAAAGTTTACTTTTTTTAAAAAAATGTATAAAAAAAATAAAGAAATAATGTAACTCAAAAAAAAAATTAAAAGTTAAAAAGTTACTTTTAACCTCTTTGCAAGACATGGAGTCAAATTAAAAAATATTTGAAAACCTTAAAAAAGCTTCCACAATTATGCCTCCGTGTGGCAAGTTAGTTTTGAAGTTTTTTTTGGTTAAAATAGTCATAAAAAACAAAATAAGTTTTTTGCCTAATAAGACAAAATATCATATCCAATCCATAATCATTACATTTTTTCTCTTACAAAAAAGTCAAAAAAACTAAAAAATCAAAAGTCCTTCATAAACCAAGTTTTTTAACTCGAGACTAAAATAGTCAAAAAAAAAAAACTAAAAAGTCAAAAAATCAACTAACTTCCCAAACGAGTTCTATATCCATCATACAATAATGTGATATATTATATTTGTCAATTTTAATTACTACGCACCAATATAAATAGAGCTCAACTCCCTTCTTATATCGCATTTATCTTCCTCCCCCCTTCAAAAAAAAAAAAAAAAGTGTATTTTTTAAAAGGGTGATGCACCAATAAATCCCAAATTAATAACTTATACACTATTTAGTCCTAAAAGTTTTCTTATAGACTGAAAGGTCCAATTATAGAGAAACTGACCATAGAGGGCATATACATCAAACATCATTATCGTCAAAACAACATCAAACATCACAACATCATTATCAAAACAACATCAAACATCATCATCAAAACAACATCAAACATCACAACATCATCATCAAAACAACATCAAACATCATTATCAAAACAACATCAAACATCACAAACATCATTATTAAAACAACATCAAACATCATAACATCATCATCATCATCATCAAACATCGTCACATCATCAACAACACAACATCACAACATCAAACTAAAAAAATATATATCAAACATCAACATATACATTATACATCACTAAACAAACAACCATTTTTGAAGGATAATGGGTCGCCATTAATGGTCAATGTGTAGACATTCCAGACCTTCAAAGAAAAAAAGCAATCTGAAAAAGAAAAAAAAAAATTTTGGGTAATTTTCGAACATCAAACATTATCAAAACAATATCAAAACAGATCAACATTAACAAAACATCATCAACACAGTGATGTTCTTCCCTCAAATCGGATCGAATATCGGATCTGTGATGTTCTTCAACACATTGATGTTCTTGAATGTCGGATCTGTGATGTTCTTCAACACAGTGATGTTCTTGAATGTTCTTGAATATCGGATGTGTGATATTCGATCGAAATCATCAACACAGTGATGTTCTTCCCTCAAATCCCTCAAATCGAAAAAGAACATCAGACCGACTGAATGTGGCGTCGATGACGTTGAAACCACCGCTGAATCCCATGGAGATTGCGCCGGCGGCAACCTCGGCGATGCCGGTAGTGAGGATGATGGAGGAGGAAGCGTTCGCACCAGAGAGACCGGCGGCGAGAGCGAAGGGGACGGTGAGACTGTCAGAGATGCCGATGATGATGTCGCGGATGATCTCGCGCCGCCGTGAAGTGCTTCTCGGCGTGTTGTGTCAGAAGCAACTTCTCTGATTCTGCGGTCCGATGATTTTCTGCCATTGAATCGATTGCACCAATTGAAGATGAACAAACACAAATTTCTAAAGCCTTGTTTATTTATTTATTATTATTATCATTATTTTATTTTTTTTCATGTGAGAGTCTGGAAGAGTTTTTGGTTTTTGGAATGAAAAAGATGAGGGAGGAGTCTGAAGCAAGGGGAATCTTGCCGATGATGTGAGAAGTGGGAGATCGGACGCCGTGGAAGTTAGGATTCTTCTTTGGTAGTTCCGGATGTTGTTTGATGATGATGTTGTGATGTTTGATATTGTTTTGATAATGATGTTTGATGTTATTTACCAAAATTAAATTGGACTAAATGGTGCATAAAAAAACTTTTAAGACTAAATGGTTCAACTTTTCAGAAAATAAGATTTATGGGTAAATTTTCCTTTTTAGAATAGGCTATCCATTTTTTAGTGACAAATTTGATAAATTAAATAGATTACAAAGATCAAATCAATCTAATTTTTTTAATAAATAATATACATAAAAAATTTTACAAAAATAATTTTGTAAATTTATCAAAATAAATTTCATATTAGACCCCATAAGCACGTACCACATCCTCCTGTCCTTAATTAGACTAGAGGGAAATCCAGTCCGAAACATATACATTGGCATACCACAAATACTAGGGCCTCTTTTGGAAGATAAATTGACTTTCTAATTTTTCTGATTATTTGAAATTGTTTTGACAAAGCAAATAAAAATCACTTTTTTTTTTTTTAACTTTTTAATTTTTTTTGAGTCGCATTATTCTATTTTTTTGTATGTTTAAAAAAAAAAAAAATCAAAAAATCAATTTTTAAACTACTTTTCAAAACAAGTCCCTGGTGTTAAAATTCTCATTTGGATTGGACTTTTTAACTTTTTTAACTGAAAAAAAAAAGAAATAATTATGATTAAATAAAATATTTTATCTTATTAATTTTTTAACTTATTTTGTCTATTTTAACTCCCAATTTCATTTTAACCCCATGCCAAACGAAGGTTAACAGTTCATCACAATAAATAAATAAAGTGCATCTTTATTGAAATGTTACTAATGTTAAACTACGGAATGCAGCAATTTTATGTTGAGCACTGCAATTAATGATATTTCATGAATGATTTCCTAGGATGTTTTATCCCCTCATCACATCACAATATCAGATATGTTTGACCCCTCAAGGTTGCATACTCAGAGCTTTCAGAGTATTTGATGACAGCATCAGTAAATCATGACTCTTCAATAAAACATTGACCCTTCTTAAAGTAATAATCAGTGTATAACAACATACATTCACATAATATTCCTATAGTTCTGCAAAAATGCAACACATAAAAAGTGCCCAAATTAGTAAAACTCTGAACAGAAGTTGAATCTGGCAATTCATTCTCAACAAAACAAGTTTAAAAGATTATATCTAGAAGCTTGATTTGAATAGAGATCAGCGATTAGCACCTGCCAATCTCTGTGAGCTATATCCAATCGAAACCTCCTTACATAGCAACATCTGGGTCCAATCTTCTTTGAATTGCAGCCGCAGCCTATTAAATCGCAATATGTCAGCAATTCAGCAGATGTTGAATGCAACAGAAAAAAATGATATTTGTCCAATGAATACCACCGGGTTTTTTTATTTTTTAAAATATGATGGGTCCTATATGTACATATTACGTTCGTAAGAGGTGAAAAACCTGGTGAAATATATCCAGAGATTTATAGGAGTCCTCACAAAATATTATTGCGTTAAGGCAAAACAACATCCTGACCTCAAAATTGCCGAGCTTGTACTGGTAAGCCATTTCTTCTCTGAGCTGAGCTTGCTCTTTCATTGCTTGTGCCTACAAATTCAAATAAAAAAAAATGCATAAGAGAAGGAATAGTTCTGGCTTCATGGGTCAAAGAAAGTTTGTAGAACATTGGAGGACTGATGGTGCAAAACTGACCATTCCACTCTGCATTGAGCGCTTTAATGCGTCCACTTCTTTTTCCTTCTGTCTTTCACGTACTTCCAGCATTTCTTGCCTGTTGGCACAATACTTATTAGTGCCATATCCTCTTTAAAAAATAGGGTGTTCCCCAAATCAGCAGGCTCATATGTTTGAGGATCACAATTGAAAATGCTATGGATCATACACAGTAGTTCATCATAATTCACTTTGAAATTTAACAATTCCAATAAAGCTGCTATTGTCAAATATCTCAATCTCAGCAAAGTAGCATTTTAAATGTCAGTGGAGCGAGGTATGAAAACAGTTTCTCTCTCTCTCTCTCTCTCTCTATATATATATATATATATCTCTGTGTGTGTGTGTGTGTGTGTGTGTGTAGTTTATTTGTCAAATGAAGATAATACAGAAAAAGAGAAGAGAAATGCATGTAAGGCACATAAAAATTAGATCAGTACAGCATGTACATAATACACATACCGCCGCTGTTCTTCATCATTAAATACTGTCCGTTCTGTCTGGAGGACATTTTTTATTCCTTTTTTCTGTTCTTTTTCCATCTTACGTTTGAAATCAGCATCAAGATTATAATATCTACAACCACAAACATGAAAGAAGTTGTGTTGTTAGAAGCATGAGTGAAAAAACACAAGAAAAGATGATTTTACTTTTTAACAACAAAGAAATTACAATAATAGGAGACTACAAAAGATAATGACCACTATTTTATCTTAATTAGATTCTAACAAATAACTTATACCAGAAAGATACCAATTTCCTTAAAAGAACTTAAATCATCAATTTTCCCTCGTCGACAATGCACTTGACTGGATATCAAATGATGCCAACAAAAGAAACACACTTGTAGAAAATGATGACACTGATGCCACGAACACATGTTTGCAGTAGAAAGGTCTGATGTTCTTGTATGAACAAATGATGTATAACTTTAAAAAAAGAACCTATTTTACATGGACTAAAGTACTAGTGTTAGAAACTTGAGTTAGAGAATGGATCTGTCCAACATGTCAAAGTTGGACACGCACCCAGCAAATTAGTTTAAGTAGTTTATAATAAGCCTCTCATTCAATGTATAAAAACTCTGCTAGTTTGTAAACATATTTTTTACACTAAATAAAATTAAAGAAACATTTAAAAAAAATGCAATTAGCCGTGTTATCTTTGGGCATGAAACATAGATGAATGTGATGCTTAGATATATAACGGCACCCGATACCCCTACCTGAGTATTCGTAACATAATAGAACAAAACGAATGAACAAAAGCATCAAGGTCAAAAGTGAAGAGTGAAGAGCCTTACTTTCTGGATGGAAAGGTAGCTGTATTATGGTCCTCCATGAATCTGCACAACGGATAAACCGTTAAATATTGATGGTATTTAATGTAGTATCAAATAGTTGAAATGAAAAGTTACATCATGTGATGGTTTTTATGCAGTGTATGCATGCTAAACATAAGCAGATGATTTCAGCTGTTCAGGTACATACTGTTTGAACATCTGCTTTTCTTCCCAGTTAGGCAAAGTTTCCAAATTCACCTGTAAAATATCCAAACACTCTCGATGTGATCGACATCACACTACCTTAAAAATCTGAGAATGAATAAATCTACTATCATATTAAAAACTTAGTGGAAATGTGTTTCTGGTGCCACAGGGCAATAACAGATTGCAAAATGGTCTACCTGTTTTACTTCTGCCAACCAAGCAGTGAACTCGGGTCGTTTGTTCCTACAGAAGACAAAATGCTATATAAGTGCAAAGACTGAAAAGAAAGTGAAATATTTAGCAGCTAATATTTCTTTGTCAATGGAGTCGGGTCAATCCACACAAAAGCACGGTAAAAAGCTGTGATCTCTTTATTTCCATCAGCATAACCCATTTCTTTTGCCAAGACTTATTTTATGGTATCAGACTATCAGTATTCAAAAGCTCAATGGATAAATTTTTCAAGCATGATTTCCCATCATGCCTTATCACCCAAGTCAGCATAAATTTCAAGAAAGAGTTAAAGTTTACTGCAATGTTTGTCAAATGCATGCAAGATGAGGCATGGCTTAGTTTTTAACTATACAAAATACAGAGCAGGCAGCAATGTTGCATGTAATGAATCCATCTGAGACAGATCAGCCATAATGATCTTGCAATTCAGTGTAAATCCATGCCTAGACGTTCTTCAAAGCATTGCATTTGTGATCTCTCCTAAGCTAAGTCTCCAATCTACTAATTCTATGCTTATGTCTATAAAACATGCTAAAGTTTTTATACTACAATACTACAGTTTATATTTAATTATTAGAGACATAAGATCTAGCTTAAATTTCATGACTTACAGTTGACTTCACCAAAATGTTCTAAATACATTGTGATTGCTATTTTGACTTTGATAGCCACTGCCTAGATCCATAATGGGTCACCACGTGCCACAAGGGGTCCCTGTGTTGAATTATTACATTAGGAGGCAGGTTGGATAAGATCATGCCACAAAGGGTGCAATAATCAGGATAGTTAGGGGAGGCCAGTGCACAGGGCACCCACCATTGCAAGGTCAGATGCATGCAACCTTACTCCTATGTGCAAAGCGGCTATTTTTGAGTTTTGAATCCATAGTGTTCAAGTCGCAATGGAGCAACCTTACTATTGCAACAACGCCCACCCTCAATAATCAAGATAGATACTTAGCCCAATTCAACCAAACCTTGCCCCCCCTGGTACCATCTATTAATTCATTGTTAGTTGCCAACAGAATCTATCTATTTTCTATGACTTACTTCTTGACGGTGTTCTGGATATTGCAGTTGCAACACATTGCAATTTTATACCATGAAGATGTGAACAACTAAATGCAAATTTTCTATCAGAAGGAAACAAACTAAGACAACCATATCTTCCATGGCAATGAGGCAGAGCTAGTAAAAAAACATATAAAAAACTCCATCTTCAATTTGTGTGGCTTAGTAGCTCTGTGCTGTTTCATCTCTATCATCAGTGCATAGGATCTCATATAGTCAAAATATTAGCTCGAAAGTGGCTTCGCAGAGGATCTACGTATATAGTCTTATATCATAACAATCTAAGGAAAACCTAACAAACATTTTGTAACACAATTTCAAGTTCAATTCTCACGAGAGCAAAATGATTCAAGGTGACTTCAACACTGAAACTAGCAGGTGAAGAAAGAATCTAACCACCAGTTTCCCTAACAATATCAAAATAAACGTCAAATCGACAAATCAATAAACCCTAACTTTTGGTTTGGTGATGCAGCACGTTGAACAAAATGAAAAATGCAAAATTCAAAAGCCAAAAATATTGATATATTTCCTTTTCTTTGCATTTTCTCAGCAACCAAACACAAACCCTAATCCAAAAAGAATAAAGGCATAATAAAACTAAAGATTGACGAAACCCTTACCACATATCGGTTTCTTTGATAATCCCATACTTTCCCCAAGAATTCGTGACAGCTCCCTTCTTTCCCTTATCACTAGCCTTCTTCTTATCCTTTTTTTTCCTCTTCTTCTTCTTATCTTCGTCTCTCTCCTTCCTCCTCCTCTTCTTCTCTTTGTCTCTCCTCCTCCGCTTCCTCTCTTTCTCTCTCTCCTCTCTCTTCCTCCTCCTCCGCCTCCTCTCCTCCTCGCTCTCCTCCGACGAATAGTCCGAACTCTCGGACTCTGAATCCGAATAATCATCTTCCGACGAAGACGAATACGAATCGTCGTCGCTGTACTTCCTTCGCGACCTTCGCTTCGAGCTTCGGCTTCTCTTCTTCTTGCTTCGACTGCCGTGCTTGCTTTCTTCTTCGGACCCATCATCGGATTCGTAATCGTCTTCTATCTTCCTCTTGGATTTGGTCGCAGTGTGGTCTTTCTTCGGTGGAGCTCCATTTTCTGGATCTTTCTCTTCCGGAGATTTCTTTCTGTCTTTTGGCATTTTTGTTGAGGGTTTCGAATTTTCTCAGTCGAGGGAATGAGAGTCACGAACTTGTGACAACACTCGTCTGTTTGGTTGAAAGGAAACCCAGCAAGAAAGACGATAAATTCGGAATTAAAGAAGTTTGGCTACTTTGGCTAAGCCTTTCACGCATGGATTGGTGTTTATTTTGAGTTTTTAATTATAATTTATATTTATTTTTTAAAATTTAATTTAAAATATAATTATTATTTTTTAAAATTTATAATCAAATATATAATTTAATTTTTTTTTTAAAATTCAATTTAAATTAATATTTTAATTTTGTTAAGATTTTAAATATTTTAATATTTAAATATGTTATGATTTTTAAATTTTTTTAATATTTTTAAATATTTTAATTTTTAAATATTACGATTTTAATTTTTTTAATTTAAATATTTTATAAAAAAAATTCAAACTCTATTTTATAAAAATATTTTTAAATATTTTAATTTTTTTTTGTTATGTATTTGGTTACGATTTGAGTGTGGAGTTGTAAAAGTAGTATGGAGTTTCAAGTTATGTTTTTGGTTATGAATTTTAAAAATAATTTCTTAATTGAGTTTTGTTTTATGTGTTTGGTTACTATTTGAGTGTAGAGTTGTTTTTAAATTTAAAATATTAAAATTTTAAATTATTTAAATTTTACGATTTAAATTTTTTGAATATTTATTTTAATTTTTACTTATTAAATTTTTTAGATTATTTAAATTATTTAAATATTTATGATTTAAATTTTTTGAATATTTATTTTGAAAAAAAATTATTTCCTTTATAGTATTTTCAATTAAAAAATTGATTAATGTTATTTTCTGTTAATAATAAATTTTTTTAATTGAATTTTAAAAAGAATTTGGTTATGAGTGTTGATCAGAATTTTCAATAGTGTGAAAGTAGTGTGTTTTGTTATAAGTTATAACAATTTGAATTAAGTTTTAAAAACTCTTTCCAAAATTCATAACCAAACAAATTTTCTTATTTCACATGTCAAATCAAACTTTTAAAACTCAATTCCACACTCAATCTAACACTCAATTCAACACTTTATTCAAAAATCATAACCAAACAAATTTTCTACACTCAAATTATAATTTCAAAACACACAAACTCAAAAGGGCCAAGCTTCTCTCCAGTCCAAATCTGGACTAGACGGTGCTGTCCGGCCCTTTGGGGCCCACTACGGGTCGTATTTCGATAATCTAAACCGTTCAATGTGTAGAACTCGTCGAGTACTATATGCCTGTAAAAAATCACGTTGATCGGATATCAATAGCTATATGATCAAATCAGTTTTTTGTAAGCCGTTTATTTTTCACCGTCCATTTTTTTTCATAAAAAACTGATTTGATCATATAGCTATCGATATCCGATCAACGTGATTTTTTACAGGCATATAGTACTCGACGAGTTCTACACATTGCGGTTTAGATTATCGAAACACGACCCGTAGTGGGCCCCAAAGGGCCGGACAGCACCGTCCAGTCCAGATTTGGACTGGAGAGAAGCTGTGGCCAACTCAAAATACAACTCATATTCTCAAATCATAGTTAAAAAGTCTTACCAAACTGAGCCTTTTTTTTTTTTATTTGAAAAATATTAGGAATTTCAAATGCTTTATTAATATTTTTATCAAATATCTTATACGGATCAAAGACGTATACTATGTGGGTCTATATCAATCCCACACTTACGTGAAATTTTTGATAAAAATATTTGTAAAACATTTAATCCTTAACATTATTTATTTTTAATTTTTTTTCCCTTCTTCTTTCATTTTAGTACCACGGCAAATAAAATATATATAAATATATTTTTAAATAATACTTTTTTTTTAGAAAAAATTATTTATAAGTCCTATTAGGAAAACTCATGTAATGTAAAGTCCTATGAAATTTCTTATTGAGTTTGAAGTCATATTTAAATTAGAAAGTGTTCCATTAAGTCCTATCTATTGTGTTTAAATAGAATTAGTTTACTATTATACCCTTGATATACTGTGACAACCCTCACCACTGATTAGTGCTAATCTATGATTAAGCATGATAATTGACTGATTGACTGAAAGCCTGAACTGATTGATTGAGTGTATAGCTTAAATGCAATTCTATCTGTTGACTGTTAAATGATCTGTTCATGTCTTGTGTTTTAAACTGCAAATTGAAGGCCTTATCGGCGGCCGAACCAGAAATTGATTAGTGTTTTGTGCTAATTAGAATTTATGTGATTTTATGGCATGTTTAATTGAAATTTGATTTGGTATGATTAAATTAGATTTAATAATGTTAAATTACATAAGTTGGCTTTATTTACTAATTTGCCATCTAGTGGGCCACTTCACCAATATTGTTTGAGGCTTAGTCTTGCATCTCATTCTTGTTCATCCTTGAGAGACCAAACCGAGAGAAAGAGTGAGAAAAGGGAAACTTAGCTTCATTTGAGAATTGGCTTGGAAACTAGAAGAATTGAAGGCTAATTGTGCAATTTGAGCTTGTATATCTTGCATTCTAGACCTAAGGTAGAACATTTACCTTCTTGTTTGTGAATTTAAGTTAATTCTTGCATGGTTCATGGAAGTTTAGAGATTGAAGTCAAGTTTTGGTTTAGATTGTTGAATTGAAGCTTGTATCTTGCATGCATGTTCATATTGTTGAGTTTTGAAGTTGTTTCATGAGGATTTCTTCATGCATGTTCATATTTTTGGTCTTGATTCATGAACTCACCATGTTTTGAAGTTAAAACTTGCATTTTATCATGTATTTGAAGCCTTGAATTCAATTGAACACATGCATGTTCTTTCACATTATGTTCTTGAAATTATTGTTGAATTTGTGTTTAATTGAACTACCTTTGGGTTTTGATTTCTCAAATTGACCTTCAAAACATGTCATATTATGGATTTTAAAGTGTTTTCCAGAAAATTAGCCCAAGATGATCGAAATTTATGCTTTGAAATTGAGTTTTGAGCTTGAGGTTCAAATATGGAAATTCCAGATTTTGGACTCACGCTCGAGCGGGTAACTCCACGCTCGAGCGTACGCACTGAGTTCATGCAGTCCGTCGAGCGGGGAAAGCGTGTATCCAGTACTTTGCATTGTTTTACAGTCTGCTCGAGCGGGGTACTGCACGCTCGAGCGGGGACCTGAGTCACACGCTCGAGCGGGGTTCAAGTGCCCGTCGAGCGTGAATTTCGTACATCTAGTACTTTTACTGTAGTTTACAGTCCGCTCGAGCGGAGTAATACACGCTCGAGCAGAGCCCTTTTGTCTGCATGTCCGCTTGAGCGGAGAAATCCACGCTCGAGCGGGACCCCTGTTTCAGCAAAATTTTGAAAAGTGTTTTTAAGTGCATCTTTGCATCCTCATTTCATCCTAGGCATTCCTAGGCCTAGTTTAAGGCATCTTAATGAGGATATTGATGTAGAACCACACCGAGTCTAAGTAGGGACTAAGTCTTCGATTCCCAAGTATGTGACTTAGTGTGTGTTCATCTTGTAACTGTGTAGGGTTGGCATTTGAGGACGCGCACTAGCTTCTCTGTAGCCCAGAACTCTGTGAGTAACTATGTTGTAAAGATATGTTCAATCGAGATTATTTTCGGAACAGATGACTGTACTGCTTTATGAAATGACACTGTTTACTGAATGAATATTTGTCCTATTTGCAAACTGTATTCATGGCATCCATAGTAATTTACTGTTACTGAACTGTTACTGCTACTGTTACAGAGATCTCTGTCGGTTCCCATGTTTGGAACCACTACTGTTTACTGATATGATGGCCATCAACTGACTGTTCGGTCTGTTAAGACCTACTGTACTGCTTTGCTATTAGATGTACCACTTATGACTGCTATGATCGAATAATTGATATACTGTTTAAATGACTGTTTTAAATACTGAAAGGACATTCATTCTTAACCTCTTTATGCATATGTTATTCACTGGGCTTTAGCTCACTGTTTATATATATATGTAGGTGTCCAGGCACTGGATCGGAGCTAGGAACGTTGGGTTAAACTCCCTTTTGTCAAGCCAACCACTGTGCCTCACTGCGAGGTTCCAAGCCTGACCGAGCCAAGGCTATTTGGGGGTGTTTTAAATTTCCCCTTTTTGTCTTTGTTTTGTGATACTGTATAGACTGAATGATAATTGTATTGTACTGTTCCAATAGGGATTGGGTCCCTGTCCTGGATGATTTGTATATGTATGTATATACTGTTTTGTTCTGAACGTGAATATGTATGAAAAGTCTTTTTGCATACAGACTGTCACGGCTCATTGGACATCTTTTAATTACTGTTTTGGCTTCCGCCAGCCCCTGAACTCTGTATTACTGTTTTACTGTT